>CDFN01059943.1:0-11329 GCA_000826445.1 Acanthamoeba quina | reverse complement strand
TGTGTGTGTGTGTGTGGTCATCACACACTTGCGTTCAGCCCACATGCCCATTGTCCGGCTGCCGTTGCGGGGGTGTACCGTTGAGAATCTCAGACAAGGTTCGTGCGCCCATGCCGTAGAGGATGCCGTACACGATACGCTTGGCTCTATCGCGCTCGACTTCATCCACCGTATCGGGCTCCTTGCCTGTACCGGTCACATTAGCAACAGCGGCAGTGCACGTGTGCGTTTGCACCAGTGAAGCGTACCGAGCCAGCGGGCGGCAATGAGTTTGTGAATGTCACGGCCCTCGTGGAAGAACTGCATGAGGAACTCGTCCGCGCTCACGTGGGCCAGAATGCGCATCTCCATTTGACTGTAGTCGGCCTTGAGCAGCACATAACTACGGACGCAGGCCAAATGAGTTGAATGAATCCTCATATATGCGTCACACCGTGAGGGGGGTACCCGGGAGGCGCAACGAAGGCGTCGCGCACGTTGATCACGATCCTTTCCTGCAGGCTGGGGTCATCAGGCTGCTCGCCAGTACTGGCCTCGACACTGTGCGCGCTGGAAGCAGCAACTTCGCTCAACGGCTGCAGTACGATCGGGGCGCGAGGCAACGCTTGCAGATTCTGGGCGCCATATCAGAGCAAGTACACAAGAAGCCGGCAGATCGGCATCGGGACAAGTACCGGTTCGGTGACGGACAACCGCCCCGTGGCGGTTCCCGTGTGCTGCCACGACGCGTAGATGCGGTGTGTGCCCTGCACGACACCTAAAGTCACCTACACGCCTTTGTTGTGGAACCAAAAGGCCAAGCCTGACCAGGTCGCCTACCTCTTCAGGTACCGTGATGGCTTTCTTCGAAAAGGAGTGAATGTACGTCGTGATCAGCTTTTGGCAGTGCCGATACTCTGCATGAATGTCGGCGTGTTAGCCAGGCCATTGCGGTGCGAGCAAATCTTCGACCTGAAGCTGGTAGGGGGAAAGGGCACCCAAGATGAGGGCCGGCAGTGGATGGTGCTCCTTGAGCGCGAGCAGGACCTTTTCCGATGTTGAGTGCTGTTCGGTGAGCTGCTTCCGCGAGCGGCGAGGAGTCGGGAGCTTGAGCTCCTCGAACAACACATGAGCCACCTGAGAGCAAAGTGAATCGGGCATTCTTGAAGTTGTCAAGAGCACAAGCAAAGCAAGGCTATTCGTACCTCCTTCGGGCTAGAGAGGCAAACCGAGTGGCCCACCAACCGCCGTGCGTGCTCCTCGATGCTTCGTAGTCGGTGCTGGATGGCTTGCTGGTGTTCCGTAAGGCTGGCCGAATCGAAACACACCCCCCGCAGCTCCAACTCTGTGCAATGATACATGCGTTAGAGTTCGCCAGCGCCGCTGCGAGAAGAGGTACGACGCGGGCTAGATTATGAGTACTCGCGATGATGGTGGCGAGAGGCATCTCCTGATCGCGGAACACACGGTACAGGTCCTCCTTCTCCAATCGTGCCTCCAGATTGGTCATCAGCCGGAAGCACGTCAACATGTCTGCTCGGACCGTCAACATGGCGAAACAATAGCGTTAGATTGCTGGTGCGCATGTATCGTGGAGCTTGTGCGTACCGGGAAAGAAGCGCTTGATGTTGGCCGAGTCTTTGGGCGAAGTGCTGGGTTTCTTGGGGCTCTGATCCACGCCGAAGCTCGTAGCGAGGAACGGAAAGTCGTAGCTCTTCATCTCCGGGTCAAACACATAGGCCGCCAGCCTGGGGTCCACCAGGTTGCGCGTCACCACTGCAGCGGAGAAGAGAGGAAAATTGAGCTCCGACAATCTGGTTCTGTTCGTGTGCCCAGCTAGACGGGGTGGACGTGGTACCGGCGTAGCGCGGATAGAGGGCGAGAATGGGCTTGAGGCTCTCCTGCGTGTCATAGCAAACCTTGCCGCGGATCGACTCCGACTCCACGAAACGCTTGAGCACCTCGCATCGGTCGGCAAGCGTAACTTCCTTTGTTTCCTTCGCGCCTTCGTTAGTACCGTGCGCAGGGGCAGTGTCGCCAGCGAGTTCGCCAGGAGGAGTACCGAATCGGCTTCGGCCGCTTCTTCTGCTGCGGCGGCGGCAGAGTACGTGGTGACGTCGTGGCTGTTGAGAGGAACAAAATAGGGGCGCTTGGCCTTCGCCGGCAAGAAGCCCACCCCGAGCACCTGCTTGTACTGGATCGGGGCGTCCTCCGATACTTTCTTGTCCTGTCCGTTGTGGAGCCGTCAGCAGAGAACGCATCACCATGTGGACCGAGTCCACTGCCGGCGGCAGGAAGGCAGTACCAGGATTTCGCTTCGCCTGAAGTTGGTGGTGTCGTAGCGGTAGGCGGTACCCCAGCACACCAGCTCGCTTCCCTCCAGCTCCTGCACGAAGGCATCGAAGGTGGTGCGGTCTTGCGCGGCATTCACAAAGCCCTGCGGAATGCTGCCTCCGGTCTTCTTGACAAACATCGAAATGTCTTCCGACCTGCGCCCAACCATGTGCACAGCATGCAATAGCGCCAGCCAGCAACACGTTAGTCTGCCCATCAGCAACGCAAGAGCACAGCGGTTGAGAGGCCGATACCGAATGATGCGCGATGGTAGGGGCGTGGTGCCGGCGGGGTTCCGTCCAGGCGTCGCGCCCCGCCTCGGCGAGGGTGTGTTCTTGGTGGGCGACTCCAGCTTCAGCGCTTGCGTTTTGGTGGGCGATGTGTCAGGTGTAGATGCGAGCCGGGCCTGATGGTCCTCCGCTCCGCCCTCGAGCCCGTGCCCGCCCGCCACCGCATCGCTGGGCTCGGCTCGCCCTGTCTCTTCTTCTCCTGTTGCCGCCGCCGTCGTTGGGGTCTTGACGCCGGTGTCGATCTCGTCTTCATCGCGCATTCGCTTCTTTACCTTGTTGACGTGGTGGAAGAACTGCTGCAGCGACGGCGACGACGGGCTCGACGAGGAATGCGTTGCGGGCGAGGCCGAGCGAGCAATCGGTGAGGGCGGCGGGGACATGCTGCCCCTCGCGCTCCTGGCGGGAACGTCCAAGCGTGACGTCGGCCTCGCGCTGGGGGTGCTCGCCGTGAAGGCTTCTTCTTCATCATCAGAGAAGCCGAGCGAAGGTAGCTCCTCTTCCTCTTCTTTTTCCGCCGCGAGTAATCGTGCGATCTCCTGCTTCCTGCGCTCATTCTTGGTCTCTTCATCGTCCACGCGATGACCTTCTCCCCGCTCCCCTTCTTCCTCTTTCTCCTCCTCAAGCTCGTCACCGCTGCCGTCACTTGTTTTGGTCCTCTTCTTCTGGTTGTCGGCTTGGCGCTTTGCATTGCCCACGGTGGCCCGCAGCTCGTCCACCTTTCGCTTGGGCTGACGCTGCCCCATCGATGCGGTCGCGTCGTCGTCCTCGCCGCCGCCGCCACCGCCACCCGCACCCTCTCCGCCTGGCCGGTCGCGGCGTCCATTGGTGAGGAGCTCGAAGATGAGCGACTGCCGCTTCTTCTTGGGGCCGGCCGCCGCCTCGTCAGTCTTCTGCTTCTTCGCAGCCTGTTCCATCTTCGCTTTCTGGAGGGCCACCACGTCGCAGATCAGCGGTCCGTTGGACGTCGCGTTTCAACCACGCCACCTACTGGCGTACCTCTTCGGTGTGGAGGTATTCGTCGAGGCTGCGCGGGCGTCGGGACTTCTTGGTGTCCAGTTGCGGGGCCTGTGCCTCTTCCTGCCCGTGCTCGGTGTGGCTCTCCTGCAAGAGCTCGAGGAAGAGACTGGAGGCGCGGCTCTTGGCCGGTGATTGCTTCGCCGCTGCGGATGGTCGCGTGTTCTGCCACCCTAGGGCCACCTTCGCCCTCTTGCTACCACCTGCACTTATGAACTTCACTCTACTGACTGCGCAAAGCGAGGCGCGGGCTGGCGATGCATTTTGTATTACCTTGTGACTCGTGGGCGGGTTCGTCGATTTGCTCGTCGTCCTGTTGTTGGTTGACGCTTGTGTTGCGTGCAGGCGATGGGCGAGCAGACGCGCTCTGCTCCTCCTTGTCCATCTTTCTTTTGTTTGGTGCGGTTGGTGTGTTTTCTTTGCCTTTTCTTTTGGGTTACACAACTTTTCTCTCTGAAATTTTGCCGACCAGTCCAAGCCACCACCGCGCTGATCAGTGACGGGCTCGTGGTGATGTGGTGCACTCGAACGCACCAGAGCAGCAACGATCGATCGTAACGGGCGGTGTTCATGTTATGCGCTCTTAGAGCTCGATTCAAACTGATCGAGCTCGTTGCGTGCGCGGTGAAGTACGTTGCTGAGGATCTGCTTGCGGCCCATACGCAGCACCAACGCACACCGTCTCGCCCACCACCCCGTTGCCGTAGGTGCCGCTTCCTCTTCTTCCTCATCTTGACCTTCGTTCTTTCGTCGCTTCTTCCGCTGCTGCTCGTCAGCACCGTCGGCGTCCGCAGCTCCGCCTTCACTTGCGCTTTTCCCGAGCTGCTGCATCAGTCGCTGGTCTTCCTCGAGGGTGGTAGGGTAGGCCGAAAGAAGCATGGTGGCCAGGTTGATCACGAACTCGATGCGCTTGCGGGTGTTGTTGAGCGCGACTTCTTCGTCGACCAGTATCTTCTCCTGCTTGCGCTCTCGCACGAATTCGTCCTCGTCGAGCAGATAGACGCGCAGAGCTACCTCGAAGTTCCACGACAGTTCGCCACTCGGCCACGCATAGAATCTATTCCCATTCATTCGTGACATAGAGCAGTCTATTAGCTTGGCGCAGTCACTGGTCGATGTGACGAGCAAGTTGTGTACCCAGTGAGGAGCGAAGCGTCCTGCAGGCAAGCGTCCTTCTCTTCTCGCAAGCACACGTCTGTCTCGGTCAACCACTGCGGGCGCACGGGCAAAAGCGCGGAGTGAGCCCAGATTCAGAACAGGCCTCAAAGAGTAGTCGAGTCGTAGTGCCTACCTGTAGAGGGTCGACAAAGTTGTAGATCTCTTCGCTGTTATCCGGGATCGCGAACCCGTACAGGTGGATGAGGGGCTCGTTGCCGTGCTTGCCGTACGATATGAAGGCCTTGACATACATACACACAAGCTTAGCACGACGCTTTCTCACAACGTTCTGGTGGTGCTTGTCAGACGTACCTGCTGTCCTTCTTCAAAGGGTGTTTGCGTAGTGATTTCATAGCAGTCTTCCACCGCATTGTACGAGCCTACAGACTAAGACCATGGACTCGATCGTTAAGTGGCAGCAGCGGGGTCTGCGTGAATCGCGCGAGGTGGCCAACGCACATCAACGTTGGCATGGTTGAGAAAATCGGCAAATGGCACCAGTGTGTTGTGATCCTGCGATCGATGAAAGAACGGTGAGACCATCTGAAGGCTGCAGACAATGAGCACGGAATGTTGGTTGCCAACCTGAATGGAAGGTGCGATGTCAATGTAGCACGAACGTGTGTTGATGATGGAGCTGGCCCACCAAAAGTCGCTGAGCGTGGGCTCAAACGTGCCGTAGCCAAACGATCGCAAATGTTCCTTGTGTGGCTGCACAAGAGAATGGCCAGGAAAGCCAAGTCAGTGCCGTCTTTCAAGATACAAAGAATGAGCTGTGAGTACCTCAAGAAACCGAAGAAGTGACGAGTGCAGATCTCGCAGCTCCCGCTTTTGTAGATTCACCGTTTCTGTTGTTGTAGATTGAGCCATTCATCATTCCCTTCTTTCAAGTTGTTTGCCAAACACGTACCAATGAACTGCTCGCTCTGGCTCTCCTTCAGCTCATCATCACTCCAAAAGAGACTCGTAGTGAAGGTCGTCGGCAACTGACCTGCAGCCACAACGCGCCACGCATTTGTGAGCGTCGTCAATTCCAGGTCGAGCCCCAGGACACAGCGTAGAGAACGCAAAGGAAGGCAAAGGACGCGGTACAGATGAAGGGATACCAAAAGGAATCTCTGCCCTTGTGTCGCTCCCACAAGATGTGAAGACAGAGCACCTGCTGCGGATGCAACAGAACTGATCCTGGGACAAGACGGTGTGAATCCTGGGATGGGAATAGCGCACGGGAATGGTGAAGCGGACGTACCGCCAGACGGCGGAGCGGTGTAGGGCAGCGAGCGGACCATGCGGCCCGCCACAAGCGGTCCAATATCGGGGCACCGCAGAGCACTCCGCGTGTTCATCAGCACCCTGCCCGGCACCGAGACCAGCACCTCTCCCGCCTGCTCCAAGCGGCAGCATTTGTGGATGACTATAATATTACAATAAATAGAAATAAATCCTGTGGTGTAGATTGGAGTTGTACGCGGATGGGGGCGAGGGTGCGGAGGCCGCGGCCGCCCTCGTGGTCGGCGAACTGGTGGTACGCTAACCGATTGCGGCGTCCACGGTGTGGTGCCTTTGCGGCAGCTTCCGCCTCCGCCTGCGACCACCACCTCTCGAACTCCGTCATGCTTGCCTCCTGCCCTCGCCCTTCCATCTCTCACCACTGCTTTTCCGACTTCCGTCTCCTTCTGCCCCGTGCCACGTCGACAGCCATCT
Organism: Acanthamoeba quina; assembly: GCA_000826445.1. Lineage (NCBI taxonomy): Eukaryota > Discosea > Longamoebia > Acanthamoebidae > Acanthamoeba > Acanthamoeba quina. The sequence continues at coordinate 4,850 of CDFN01059943.1, read as the reverse complement.
TAAAAAGCATCAACGTGGAGGCAATGTTTTGGCCGCTGATTGTCACAGGCTGTGCATTGCGCTCTCGACCTCAAGATAGTGTCTTCTCACTGGCGGAAGACCCGCTCAGAGGGCGGCCTTCTTCTTGCTGCTGGACTGGCCGCGGAGAGAGGCGGTGATGGCCTTGAGCTGCTCCTCGCTCACCATCTCGGGACGCCATAGCGTGGCTCCCCCGTCAACCACCACCGTGGTGCCGCTCACAAACGAGCCCGCCCCGCTCGCCAGATAGACCGCCATGAATGCGATATCTGTTCATCGTCTCCTTGAGTCACACACGACACACGACACAACACGACACACGACACAAGAACACGCAAAAGAAGCGCATACCTTCAGGGTAGCCGGCCCTGCGTACGGGAATGCGCTGCCCGACCTCATCGCCGGACATGCCCGACAGACGACTCAAACCCTCGGTGCCCTGGATGGGGCCGGGCGCGATGCCCACCGTCCTGATACCATCGGGACCCCACTCCAGACCTTCAAGGAGACGCATCAACTGGTGTCAGCACTGGGTTTGGGTGGTGGTGTGTGTGGGCTCTCGGAGCTGGACGCACCGAGGTTGCGAGTGAGCGCGTCGATGGCGGCCTTGGCCGACGAGGCATGCAGCTGCCACGGAGTGGCGCCGTAGTGCAGGGTGGCGCTGATGTTGATGATCACCCCGGCCTTGGTCGCCTTCAGCGCCTCGTACGCCGCCCTATCCCCACACATGTGAGTACACACGCCCCACCAACACCCTGACCAGCAGAGCGGCGCTCCTACCTGGAGGCATTGAACGTGCCCACGAGGTCGATGTCGATGACTGCACAGAAGGGGGAGGGAAGGGGATGAGCAGTGCATTATGTGACATCAGGGCACGACAGGGGTCGACGTGTACCGGTCTTGAAGCCGTTGGGGGTGAGATCCTTGGCGGGGCACAGGAAGTTGCCCGCGGCGTTGTTCACCAGGATGTCGAGCCGCCCGAAGCGGGCGGTGGTGGCCTGCACCACCTTGACCAGGCTCTCGTAGCTGCGCACGTCACCCTGCAACCCGATCACACCGTCCGCTGCACCACCGCCACACCTCTCACCGTTCAGTTCAATTCGACCCGCCCTAGCAGTACTAGCCAGTACGCACCTGGCACGCCGTCGGCCTTGAGCTGGTTAACGGCCTCCTCGAGCTTGTCGGCCCTTCTTCCTGCAGGAACCAGCGCGATAGATGAGGAGAGGTGTGTTGGGGGGATAGGGAAGGCATACCGACGATAGCGACACGAGCCCCATGGAGGGCGAGGGCGCGGGTGATGGCAAACCCAATGCCAGTCGCCCCGCCCGTCACCAGCGCCGCTTTGCCCCGCAGCAGGTCCCCTCGGAACGGCGACACCACCGCCGCGTTCGACCACTTTCCCTCACCCACAGCACCTGCGCTCGCCATCTTTTGCGGTTTTGTTTGTTGTGTCTATCTTGCTGGTGCTCGCCAAGTTCCCACTCTTTTTTGGACGCGTTGCGCCGTGTTCAGCCTCGGCTGACGCATTCCCTCTTCGCTTCGTGAAGGTTCGTGGCGGTTCCGCCAACAAGACGCGCCAGCCCGACGGGCTACACCGGCGAAGAAAGAACGAGAGAGGGCTGTGGGTCGGTGGTTACAACTAAAAGTTCAAGAAAAATAAATAATGAACAGGCCAAAGGAGGTAAGAAGTGCAAGCGCTAGAGGCGAGTGGGGGAGTGGCCTTAGGACCGCCAGGTGAAGTAGACGACGACGACGGTGACGTTGTCCTTGGAGCCCTTCTCCAGAGCCCGCTTGACCAGCGCCTGTGCCGCACCGCCCGCTGTCTGTCCACCCTGTCGTGCGCCCGCCACCAAATCCGACGCCTACACGCGCATGGTCATCGTCAGCAACGAAAACAAGCAATGTGGGTTGTGTGGCGGTAGTGAACAGAAAAGAAGAAGAAGGCGAGAGAGACGAACCTCCTGGTAGTTGACGACGTCCCATACTCCGTCGCAACCGATGATGAGGAACTCATCCTTGTCCGTCAGCAACTCCGTCGCCGACACATGCGGCTCCGCAGAGATGTAGTTGGCCTGCGTGTGTGTGTGTGTGTTACCGGATGAGTGCGAGGACAGGGAAGGTCTATCAAGAGCACACGCACCTCGGAGAGAGGTTTCTTATAGTCGGGGTCGCCTAGCGAACGCGATACGGCCAAATCGCCAAAGAGTCGACCGAACACGACGTGACCGCCCGCCGCTCTGATTCGCTCCTTCTCGTCCTTGTCCGTCGGCTTGTGCTTGTGCGACAACACCACCGGCCTAACACAGCACACGCGTTCATCGTCAGGCCGCATGCGCGCGTGCGGCTGTTGTGAGTGCGTGTGCAGCTTAACGTACTTGTATGAGCCGTCGGCTTGCTTCTGGCCCATTATGGCCTCGGAGTCGCCGGCGTTGGCGACGTAGATGGTACGCGAGAGGATGAAGGCCGTGACGGCAGTGGTTCCATTCTTCCAGCCATCGCGGGCGCTCTTCTCGAGGATGTGGGCGTCGGCCTTGCGGAAGCCCTCCTCCAGCGCCTCTTGCATTCGCCCTTCGACGAAGCCCGGCTGCTTGATGACCTCTGCGTGCACCACCTCCGCAGCCTCCAACGCTGCCTCGGTACCCGAATGCCCTACACGCCGCCACGCACGTCGTGAGACACGTGGTGCGTGTGCGGTGGTGCCAGCGCGAGAGGAGGGATATTTGTGTACCGTCGTAAACGGCGTAGAAGGCGAGGGGTGGAGAGAGACTGTCGGCGGAGGCGAGCTGCGGGAAGGCCACGCGGAGGTCGTCGATGAGGACGTGCGCATCCTCCATGGTCTTACGAATGCCCTGCTGGGACTCGTATCCCGACTCCAACCCCAGCCCCGGTCCACCGCCTTCAGACACAACAACGGCAGACGGGGCTGCGTGCTGGCTCTCGTCGGCCGCCGCGTCGGCCTTATCTGTACCGACCGCACGAGGACTGCCGGCTGCTTGCTTATGCGCCGCATCCTGCGCGGCAACACCCTCGCCCTCCGGTGTCTGGTGGGCGCAGAGGGGAAGGAGGGGTCAGATGGGTGCCAACATAATCGCTCACGCGAGGAGGGGTTGAACGCACGGGCTTGTGATCGTCGTGGAAGAGGATGCGCTTGGCTGTGCGAATCTTCTTGGCGATCTGGATGGCCTCTTCCATCGAATCAGTGGCCTCGAGTTGCTTGTGCAACGCCAACAGCTTGCTTTGGACCTAAGACGGGAAGAGTGCACCGTCACCTACATGAACATGGCAGTGGCAAGGGGCGCGCTAACGAGCTTCCAGAGGGTAGGTGGTACCAGCGCGATGGACTCGTCAATGGCTTCGACGATCTGCTGGAATTTGTGCGGCGGGGCAGGCGCGGCCAGCGTCTCCACGTCTCCCTCGCTGCGCGGCGAGGCGGGAACAGAGATCGAACCGCTCCCCTTGCCGCCCACCCCGTCGGCAGCCGATTCGTTTTTGGCCGTGCCCTTTTGCTGCACGCGTGCGATGGAACGTGGTTGTTGGGAGTGGACTGGGTCAGACCGCAATATAGCACGCGCGGGCACGCTCGTGGTCATGTTCATGTTCAAGACCCTGGGCCGGCACGCACCGTAAAGAGCAGGTCGTAGGAATCGATTATGTACTTTACAACGGAGGTGACCCGTGGACCATGAAGCATGCTCTCTGGTCATTGCATGGAGATGACGAGGCTCGTGAAAAAAGAACAAGAAGAAAAGGAAACGCTCAATGCAAAACGTACCGACACTCTCGTGTTGAGGGCGCAGGAGGAGGGGTCCGAAGATCATGGCGAGGTTGGTGGAGTTCATGTGGTTGCGGTGGGCGTGGTCGGCCAGGCGGGCCAGGTAGAGAAAGAGCACCTGGGCCAGAGCCCGGTTGGGTGCGGGCAGTCGCTCCAGCAGACCGGCCACCGAGCTCCGTCGCTGTGCTCCCGAGGCCGCATCGGAGAGGGCCGCGGCGTCGATGAAGGCCGCGTACAGCTCCCAGGTCAGCAGCGGCTCGGGCAGGGTTCGCAGGTACTCCTTCACCGCCCCGCCTGCTCCGTGCACGCGTGCCTCGCCCGCGCTCGCCACCAACACTTTGCTCGCCTCTACACGGCGACCACCCACAGCAAGAAGAGAATAGAAGAGAGGAGACGATGAGGAACGGACCAGGCGACGAGGAAAAGCGGTTGAGCGTACCGCCAGCGTCGCAGGCTTTCTTGATAAGGGCGACTTCGCTTGGGTCTGCTGGGATGCGAAATAGGCCCTCAACTTCGATCGCTGTCCCCCCCCCCCAAAAACCATTCAATCAGATTATTCCTTCAAACGGTTGGCAGCCGCTCGTTCCATTTGGAAATGAGGTGTCTGAAGAGAAGCTTGGATTGGGGTACCCTCGCCGTTGAGGAACAAGAAGAGCTTTTTGAGGGCTGTGGGGATGCGTCGCTCACCAGGGCGGGCCATCACCGCCTCAAGTCTTTCACCAAATATTCGATGGTTCGTTCCATTCAGCATAGCGCCGGCGCTTCCCCCGCTGTGGAGCGAAGTGGGCTGCGTAGCTTCTTCTTCCTTTTCCGCCATCTTGAACGGCAACAACAGCGAACACAACTACAACGGTCAAGCCCTATTTTTGCATTTCTTTTCCTTTTTGTTTTCCCGTGTGCCACTTGGGGCAAAGAAAGGGTACCGCGAGACCCTGCATGGCCACGAGGGAAGAAGAAGGCGAAGATGATGCACCTGCAGGGGCGGCAGGGAAGGGCGGCAAGGACGGGAGGGGCCTCGTGGCGGCACAGCGTGTATGCGGTGCCATCTCTGGCGCCACTG
>CDFN01059938.1:1445-14741 GCA_000826445.1 Acanthamoeba quina | reverse complement strand
GTTGCTGTACCTCCGACGTAGAAGACGACCGAGGGGCAGTGGTGGTCGTCAAAGACCGGCGTGCCGTCGCTCATGTCCTCCCGCGCGGCGTAGGTCAGGGCCACGTGCAGCGGCAGCCCCGTCGTGGCGCTGTACACGACCGCGTCGACCGCGTACTCCTTGTCCTGCAGCTCGTCGCCGCCGCTGCCGCCGCCGCCGTCGGCGTCGACGACGAGGGTCTTGGCGATATGGATGCGGCGGTAGCAGGTGTTGGGGCCCAGGGCCGCGAGCGCCCCGACGACGCCGCGCGACATGTTGTCTCGCAGCCGCGCCACCGCCTCCGCGTTCTCCGCCGTGTGTCGTCCGTCTGCCGCACACGCACACGGTGAGCGTGTGTCGTGTCGTGTCGTGTGTGTGTGCGGTGGAGGAACGCACCGAGCGTGTGGAGGCGGAGGCGCTCGAGGCCGATGGCGCGCCAGTCGGGCTGGCCCACGAGCCGCACGCCCTGCTCTCCCTCTCCGTTCCACGACAGCCGGGCCTCGCTCGCCAGCGTCGGCGCTCGGTGAGCCGACAATCCGTCGGCGACGGCGCAGCCCGATGCCGTCAGCCCGCCCTTGGACAAGGGCCACGTGTTGAAGTAGACCCGACGCCACAAGTCGGTAGAGCAAGTAGAGGAAGACGAAGACGATGATGTGATGAGCGCGTGCCAGTCGCGGCACACGAGCTGGGCGCGCACGAGGTCCGCGACGTCGACCCAGCCCAACACCGCGCATACCACCTCCAGGGGCAACTCTGGCAGCTCTAGAGCAAAGATTGTTAATAGTAATATAAATAGTTTCTTTATGTTAACAAAATAGAATTAATATAACTAACTAAATAAAATGGATAGATTAAAATGAGGAAAAAGAAACTTACGGTTTGCTGGACGCTTGTTGGGCGGGGTGGTGGTCTGTTCAGTGTCGGAGTTGTTGTGGGGTGTGGACCGCTCTTTTCGCTTCCTCGTCGTCGTCAACGGTGCCTCCTGCTCCATCCTCGCGTGTTAGTCTTCTGTTTTTCGCTTTCGTTCTTTCCTCCGTAGAAGTCCTACCGCCGAAAGCTACCGAACAAGAAAACCTCTCCGATGACCTCTCTCCACCCCCACTGCCGACCTCACGACCAACGGGTGGCTCGACGCGTGGTGCGGCGGCAACCGCACGGCGGCCCTGTCGGTGCTCGGTCACGATGAGGGTATAGCTAGGTTTGTTTTATGGGCCATACCACCAGAGAAGACTCCACTTCACGCAGTAGTAAATGCCCACGAGATACAACAGCACGATCAGGCCGGCCACCCAGTAGTTCTTGGGCAGGGAGTGCTTCGACTCATTGGCCGCTTTCTCTTCGCACTCACGCCACACGTGCGCGGGGATGAGCTTTACGCTCAGCCAGATGCCGACCGGCACAAGGATGATGTCGTCCAGGTAGCCGAGTACGGGGATGAAGTCAGGGATCAGGTCGATTGGTGACAGCGCGTACCCCAACACCAGCAGTATCAGCGCCTTGGCGTACCTGACGAATAAAGCCCATAATTTAAATTAATAATAAAAAAAGAGGGGGGGAGAAGGCAAACCAAGGGGTGAGCGGGTGTTGGTAGGCGAGGTAGAGGGTCACGATCTGCCGCTTCAAGGTCTTCGCCCATCCCTTTGCGCGTGCCATAAGGCCTGCGCACCCTTGCGCATCTGTCGTTTCATAGCTTCTTCTTATTTCGCTGGGTGGACGAGAAGCCCTTGCCTCTTCCTCTTGCAGCAACTCAGGTTCCGCCCCCTCCTTGCCCCACACGTCACTGCCGCGCCCCATCCTCCTTGCCCTGAGGAGTCACCGCCTGCGGCGGTGATTCATATTACCTATCGGTTGGAGCCACTCTGTATGTTTAATCATTTATTCTTTTCGGTTACCATGTAACGAATCTAAAGAAATAAAAAGATTAAACAAGTCCTCGTATTGTCAGTTCTCTTTTTCTCCTCGCTTCTACTGTGCTGCTGTATTGTCCAATGAGTGGACCTGCTGTGTGATAAGTCACTGTCACTATGTTGTCCCTGGTTTTGGCTGCTGAGTTTCAGCAGCTGAAGGAGGCCTTTGAAGCCCTTGTGAAGTGTATGGGCAAGGAAAAGATCAATGATGATGAAGCTGGTGATATCCCTCTAGATGAACTCACCAAATCCAATGGGTCGCATATTCCCTCAAGCTCATTGAGCTTGAGTGGAAACAAGAAGCCTTCCTGTCCAGTGTGCAGTGACAATGACAAAGACGTCAACAAAGAGACCATCAATCTCAACACCTATGACATGGACCTTGAGGTGCAGTTCAACAATGTCAAGCATCTCACCAATGGACATACTCCTGGTCTCACCAAGTTCCCCCCCAATGAGGGATGGGACTTCAACAAAGACAACAAGGCACATGTTGTGCAGCTCCACAAGTGCTACAAGGCGCTCAAGATTGTGATTGGTATCTGTGTCACAGGCGTGGACTGTCACCCTGAGGTGACTGTGCACTTCAACGCCGCCCTCACCACCACTCTCTGGGGTGTATGCAGTGTCCTTGCCGCCCATTGAGACCTCTATTTCAAGGGGGTCATGGGCAACAACTTCAAGATCTGGCGCTTGCTCAGCGCCAGCAGAGTCTCCACCAAGGAACATCAACTTGTGGTGGAGGCCATGCAGTTCTTGGTGGCCATTGCAATGACCAAGCTGCAAGGGCGCAACTCAACCTCAAACCAGTTGAAGCACCCCAACAACCACTGTTTTGGCGGTAACAACAACAGCAACAACAACCACCAGAAGAACAGGAGAGGTGGTTGCGGGACAAGCAGCAGCGCCCCTGCCTCAGAGTAACCAGGATGGACCATCAGAGCCCTCCTCCCTTGGGGAAGGCACCCACCAGATTCACCAAGCAACACGCACACAAACCTGCCCCAGATCCTCATGTCCTCCTGTCCTCTGCCATCATGCACCAAGGGTGTGGATGGACCACCAGTAGCCCTCTACATACCCCCCCACCATCGCCATTGACCAGACTCAGTGACAACCACCCTGTGGCCAGTTCCCCACACGCCACTGTCTCCAAGCCAGCAGCCCTCCACACCAGTGTCCCTTCACCCAGTCTCACCACCCCTGCAAGAACCACCAGCTGCACCACCACCCCACCCAAGCATGGTGCAAGCCTTTCAAGAACAACTTCTCTGATGGCACCAAGCAGGCGCATCAGAGACTCTACTCCAGTGGGCAAGCCAAGGGTTTCACATCCCAATCCAGCACCCACCCATCCTTCATCATCTCCAGAACCACTGCCTAGACAACCTCCAGGCAGCATTCCTCAACAACAAAGTGGCCCACCTCTACCAGGAGAAGGCGATCCGCCTACTCCAACCAGGAGAGAAGGCAATGATCTCTCCCCTCAGTGTGGTAATGAAGAAGAACAGCAAGTTCCAACCAATTGTTGACATGTGCTTCATCAACAAGTTCTTTGCCATCCCCAAGTTCAAGTTCAAAGGCCTGAATGAACTGGTGACAATAGTGCAAGAAGGTGACTGGTTGGCAACAATTGACTTTCAGGACAGATTCCAACACGTCAAGGTCCATCCTGACCACCAACACCTACTTGGCTTCAAGTGGAGAGGTGTCCACTACACCTTCACAGTTCTCCTGTTCAGCCTGGTGGCCTCGCCCTGGGCCTTCACCCACTTCATCCACATGACAGTCGCACACCTACATCAACTTGGGGTCTGTCTGACCACCTACATGGACGACCTCTTCATCATGGGGTTGTCCTTCAAGGACACAACATGAAGTGTGGCGACCACTCTCTGGGTGCTGAATGAGCTGGGCTGGCAGATAAACAAGGAGAAATCCTTGTTGATCCCAGCCCAGTGCACCAAATTCCTAGGTCTCCTGGTGGACACATTGAGCATGCCACGTTTCAAGGTACCAGCAGAGAAGATCCAGGCAGTCCAACACAACATGGACCAACTACTCTGCCTGCACAACACACAGAACCAAGTCCCAGTCCACAAGCTTGCAGCAGTGGCTGGCCTGTGTGTCTCCCTGAGCAAGGCAGTCCTACCCAGACCACTGATGCTCAGGAACATCTTCTGCACAATCACATCACAAATGTCATGGAAGGCAGAGGTGACTCTCTCACCAGTGGCCATCAGCGACCTGACCAACTGGTGGGACAGGATGCGCCACTGGAAGGGCCAGACCGCCCTTCGCCCCCCCACTGACATCACAATCAACACCAACACATCCCAGTGAGGCTGGGGAGCAATTTTGTTGTGTGCAACCCTCATGTCAGCCAGCTGGTGGAGAAGAGTCAGGTGATGCCACATCAACAAGCTTGAACTCCATGCTGTGTGGAGAGTGTGCATGGTGTTCAATCACTGGCTCTGGGGATGGTCAGTCCTGTGTACCTCAACAAGATGGGAGGACACAGCCTTCACCTCAACCACATCCTGCAGAAGATCATCACATGGGTGGAAGCCCACAATGTGTCATTCATGGCAACGCATGTCGCAGGAGTGGCCAATGGACCAGTGGACTACCTCAGCCATCTCCACCCTCAGCACAAGTGGAGCACAAGCCCCACCCTCTTCCAACAACTTGAGAAGAGGTGGGGACCACACACCATTGACTGCTTCATGTCAGCCCACAACACACAACTCCCCCACTTCAACTCCAGGTTCTCCAAACCAGGTGGCAAAGCAACCAACACACTAGCCCAGCTGTGGACACACAACAACAACTGGGCAGCCCCCCCCATTGCCCTCATTCCCCACGTCATTTGGCATGTGCAACACCAGAGAGCCATGGCAACCATCATCGCCCCAGTCTGGTGAGGCTGCCAATGGTGGCAAGACCTCTTCAACTCCATCATCAACGAGCTGGTGAGGATCCCCACCACTGAATCTTTCATTGGTGACTTTGACATGCAGCCAGAACCACTCCAGAACAGGAAGTGGGTCTGGATGGCCTTTTGGATCTCTGGTGCCAACAGACCAGAGGATGGTTGACTGACAGTTGCAGCCACAGCCAACTTTGTTGAGACAGCCACCTGCACCATGCAACAGCCAACCTCAACCATCAACTCAATCTTGGCCACAATAGTGGCCCTGTATGAACCCCTGGGCCCCTTCCCAACAAAGGACCCACTGATCACCTGGCTCTGCAAGGGCGTTGTCTGCGCAAGAACCAAGTGCCCTGTAGTGATGAGCCTCTTGTTCAACCTGGTGGTGATCAAGGACCTCTTCCACAAGTGGGGAGAGCGTCCTACAAAAACCCAACTCTGAGCGAAGCTGCTCACCCTACTCTGCCTCCTTGGAGCCTTCAGAGTCTCAGCCACCACCCTCCCATACTTCAATGTGGTGAATCAGGCCTTGATGAAGGAGAAGCTGGTTGTACTGGTTGTTGGCTACAAAAACGACTGCTTTGGGGAAGGCAATACAGTAACAATCTTCAGCTTGTCAGACAGCCTGTGCTGCCCAGTGACCACATTCAAGGACTGGAAGAACCGCACACATGCATTGAGAGCAGGCATCTGCAACTGCCACCTACTCTTCACACTGGAGACCCCTCTGCAACAGCTCCAACCAGACAAATGTGCAGCAATCCTATGCAACACCACACAGGAGGCCGGACTAGATGTTGTGGTCTTCACACCAAAGACATTCCACAAGACCAGCATATGCACTGGCCTCAATGCTGGCATCCTCTGGATGCCATCCTCAAGCTGGGTGGATGGGCAAGCACCAAGACGTTCTGGCACCACTACATCTCACAATCCATCCCCCAGACCTACTCTGACCTCATATTCAACGTCAACATCCCTCCTCTGCCATGACACTGCCTATCTCTGTACAAACATACAGAGTGGCTCCAACCAATAGGTAATATGAATCACCGCCACAGGCAGTGATACAGATTATCAGTAGGTAGAGCCACTCTGTATAGGCCCCACCCTCCATCCCCACAGCAGCACAATAGAAGCAAGGAGAAGAGAACTGACAATATGAGGACTTGTTTAATCTTTTTATTTCTTTAGATTTGTGATGGGGGGGGGGTACACATCACTGGAATGTCAGAGAAACAGGTGGAGTCTATGGATGACAGTTTGTAAGTGACAGTTTGGGTTCTAAAACATTGTCTTCTTTTCTCTCACTTGACTGTGTACCCACCTCAACTATGGCACTGAACCTCTTTAGATTGGTCTTGACTTTAACAACCATCACATATGGCGACAATGGATGCTGTGGTTGGGCTGGGTCTGTAGGTGAGGGAGGGGCTGACCACTGGGTGGAGCTGAAGGAGACAATGGCACTGATGTCAGCAGCCATATCACACCTCAACAAAGAAGTGGGTACCCTGAAAGCTAAATCTGTGGCGTTCAAGGTGGCTGGCCCTGGGGATGTCACCACTACAGAAAAAGGGAAGGGTCCCAACGAGGGTGATGGTGATGACAACCTGGAGATGTCAATGGCGCTGGGCGAGGATTCTATTCTTGGTGGTGGAGGTGGGCTTCCAAAGCCAGTATTTGCTAAAGTGGTGCTCAACGTGTCATCATCATCATCATCATCATCATCTCAGATCCCTGCCAAGGGAAAGACTGATGGTGACGTGTGTGTGGTGGTGACCACCTATCCAGCGGCCTGGAGTACTTACCTGACACTGGTTGGGACCAAGGGTGGTGGTGTGGGTGCCATAGGGGGGGCCAAGGGGGGTGTGATGGCCCAGACCAAGGTTCCAATACACCCTGTTCCAATGTTTGTGGGTGCTGAGGGTGATGATGTTCAGCTGTGGATTGAAAAAGTAAAACTCCACAGTGCACAATCTGGATGGGATATGGCCACTCTTCTGGCACAAGCATCAGCGGCTCTGGAGGGCGCAGTGGCCCTGTGGCTACATACTGCCAATCTGGAGGTGATGTTTCAATTTGAAAGATTTGAAGCAGAACTCACTAAGGCGTTTGCCCCTTTCACCTGTGTTGAGCTTTTCAAAGACTACCTGGCTTGCACACAGGGCAGGAGTGAGAGTGTGTGATCCAGAAATGCGCCAGCCTGATGGACACTGATCTCTTGGTGTCACAATTCCAGGAGGGCCTGAAGGTGGATGTACACAAGGGTATTGATTTATTACCCAGCAGTATGCCGTTGGCAGAGCTGTTGGAATGTGTGGTTGAGGTGGAATTGAGGCTTTGGCTGACGCCAGCAAGGGCGTCGCTGGTGGTGGTGGTCATGGATGAGGAGTGGAATGGTGGGCTGCAGGATGCTGGTGGTGCTCAGAAGGATGAGACTGGTGTGGCAGAGCTGTGTGACAGTGTGTGGGAGTTGGTAGCATGGACATGAGAGCAAGGTGGTGGTAATTGGAAGCAATGCCCTTGCACTGCTGGAGCCTTGGTTCAGTGTTTTCACTGCTGACAGATGGGCCACTTCGCCCAAGACTGCATGGCAGTGAGTCCTGTGCTGCGAGGTGGAGATGGCGACCAGGGTGGTGGGGTGGCCTCACTAAATGCTGCTGGTGGGCGAGCGCAGTCCTCAAACTAGGCGCTGGGGTGGGCAGGACCAGGTCACCACCTCAGCTGGCGAAGGAGGACTTGGCGGAGCGAGGGGAGGAAGGGCAGTGAAGGACAGGGGCAAGCAGAATGACATGGGCGCAGATATTGTGGGGTTGGGTGGTAAGTGGATGGGTGTGGCGGTGGTGAACAACCACAGCACAAGGGGAGGACAATGGAGGAACAAGCAAAGAACAGAGAGGGTCAATGAAGGGCGCAGCCCAGTGGTGCTGCTGGCAGAAGCAGTAGTACAGCCTGCAGCTACCACAGCAATATTGGTGCCCATGACTGAGACGGTGCTCATGGTGGATGTGCACGCCCAGTTTGTGCCCATGACAGTGGACACTGAGATTGGTGGAGTGTGTGTCTGACCATTAGTGGACACAGGAGCAGGGGTGTCCCTCATTCATGCAACAATGCTCAAGCGCCTACAGGCGCATGGTGTTAAATGTGTGGTCCACCAGCAATGTGGGGCACAGATCATTGGCGTCAATGGAGATGAACTGGCTACCCTTGGGTTTGTGCATCTGCCAGTCACACTGGGTGGCACCACACACCAGGTGGAGTTTCAGGTGGTCCCTGCCTGCCCTGCATCCATGTTACTGGGCATGGCCACGCTCCATGATTGGGACACCTGGTGAGGAAGGATGGCATTGCTGCAGACCCAGAGAAAGTGAGAGTGGTACACAACATGGCTCTACCAGTTAACACTACTGAAGTACAGGCCTTTCTAGGCCTCTGTAACTACTATCAGCAGTTTGTGCCAGCTGTTACTGAAGTGGCCAATCCTCTCTACCAGCTTCTTCAGGCTGAGCCATTCCATGGGGTGGTGTGGTCAGATGCATGCAAAACCGCATTTTGTCGGCTGAAGGAAGCATTGACCACCACGCCAGTGCTCATTTTTCCTGATTTCAAGAGGCCCTTTTATCTCCACACTGACGCCTCACACCTGGCTATTGGCGCAGTCCTGTCACAGCGAACTCCAGAGGGTGACAAAAAAGTGGTGGCCTATGCAAGTCGCAGGCTGTCTAAGTCAGAACGAAACTACAGTGTCACAGAGTGGGAATGCCTCAGCATTGTATACTGGGTGGAGTATTTCCACCAGTACCTTCATGGCAGTCGATTTCACATCATCACTGACCACGCAGCACTCAAATGGTTGATGGAAGCCAAGGAGCAACGGGGTCGGTTGGCACACTGGGCCATGAAACTACAGCCATATGAGTTCAACATTGTTTATTGGCCAGGAGCAAAGCACACTAACGCCAAGGCAATGACTAGACCCCCAGTTGTCATGGAGGCGGATATCATGAGCGTCGTGGCGGAACCGCAGGCCAAGCGCACGGCAGCAATCAAAGGACATGAGTTCATTCATCATGTGGCTACAGATCCATATGGTGATAGGGCACAGCCAGACAGACGTCCAACGACTGCAGCAGCAAGGATCACCAACAAAACAGCACTGGAAACAGCGGCAGCACCTGATTGGCCCCTTGACAAAGAGTGGGAATGCTCATGGCCAGTGAACAAAGATTGGTTCAACAAGACTGCACATGGACGCATTGTGGGTGATGAAGACACTCATGAATGGGTCATGGGTGTTGACGACATGCACAGATGCGCTGAGGGTGGCGGGGACGCACACAGACAGGCCGTGGGCGATGGAGATGCACATGGATGGGCTGTGGGTGATGGAGATGCACATGGATGGGCTGTGGGCAAGGGAGACGCGCACAGACAGGCTGTGGGCGATGTGGACACACATGGACAGGCCGTGGGTGAGGAAGAAGCACACAGACAGGCTATAAACAACAGAGATGTGCAAAGTAAGGCTTGCACAGACACACACAACCATGAGATGGATGGAGAGGATGCAGGTGAACAGATCACAGGTGGTGAACAGGATGTGTCAAATATGCTCAAGGACCTGGATAAAGAACAGCGCACCAACCCATTCATGGGCGCTATTCTTGAATATATGGTCAACAATGTTCTGCCTTCAGACAATAACCTCACCCATCGGGTGAAGTTGGAAGAAGAGCAGTGTGAACTATTTGATGGGTTACTTTACCACCATGCTTGGCCACAACAGGGCTCTGCTGGGACATGAACACTCACTAGACTAGCTATCCCATCCTCTTGGACAGAGGTGATCATGCAGGCACATCATGATGACCTATTGGCTGGTCACCTTGGTTGGAATCGCACAGTTGCCATCATCAAGCATCAATATTGGTGGCCACATATGTCAAGTATGATTGCTACCTGGGTGGCAACTTGTGAACAGTGCCAACATCATAAAGCACCTCATCAGGGTAAAAGTGGCCTTCTCCAGCCAATCCCTGCGGCTAGTCAGCCATTCGAGAGGGTTGGCCTTGACCTGATGGGTCTGTTTCAGGAGTCAGATGCTGGAAATAAGTGGATTCTAGTTATGATCAATTACCTGACCAAGTGGCCTGTCATGGTGGCCCTGCCTGATAAGAGGGCAGAAACAGTCGCACGCGCATTTGTCGAAGAATTGGTGTGCATGCATGGCGCCCCTGAATGTCTGCTCTCCGACCAGGGCAAAGAGTTCTTGAATGACGTGATGGCCAGCGTGAATAACGATCTTCAAGTCCACCGCCTGAAGACATCAGTGTATCACCCCCAGATGGATGGCTTGACTGAGTGGTTTAATTCTACGTTGCAAAACATGCTTAGCATGTATGTGGCGGATCACCAACGTGACTGGGACACCTATATTCCATATGTTCTGGCAGCCTATCGATGCTCAGTTAATGAGGCGACGTTGGAAACGCTGTTTTATTTGATGTTTGGAAGGGACCATTATCTGCCAATTGATGTGTCTCTTGGCCTTCCATGAGCGCGAGCTGATGATGGCGGGGTAGATTATCGAAGCCAACTGGTTGGGCGGCTCATGTTAGCATTCCGTGCGGCCAAGGACCATCAGTGTGCCGCCCAAGAGCGGAATTGCTTGAACTACAATCGTGATAAGACTGGCCAACCATTCGAGCTTGGCGAGAAGGTCTGGTTGCATGTTCCACATGTTCGACCACAACGGAGTAAGAAATTCACTCAGCCATGGCGAGGCCCGTATCGGATTGTCGAGGTCCGTGGCGGACTGAATTACAGCTTGGTTGGCGTGCATAACCCCCGAGATCACCAATTCGCTCATGTATCTCGCCTCAAACGATGGGTGGGCACCGGAACCAGTGCTGACGAATTGGCTTCTGATGATCGGTCTGTCGGTGACAACACTTCAAGTGAAGAGGACCACATCAAAGTCAATGAGATACTGAATGATCAAACAACGTCACATGGTTTGGAATATCTCGTACGGTTCAAGGGGCATACTGACCGACATAACCAGTGGGTGCCGGTCAATGATATACGGGCCTCGGGCCTCATATCACACTACGAGCGCGGGCGCTGGTTGACGAAGACCCCAGGAGTATCTACACGCCCTCCCAAGCATGGACCATCGGCATCGAAGGGACGCCCAGTCTGACAATAGGAAGGGAAGTGTGTGACGGGGGGGGGGGTACACGTCACCGGAATGTCAGAGAAACAGGCGGAGTCTACGGACGACGGTTTGTAAGTGACGGTTCGGGTTCTAAAACATTGTCTTCTTTTCTCTCACTTGACTGTGTACCCGCCTTGACTACGGCACCAAACCTCTTTAGATCGGTCTTGACTTTAACGACCGTCACAGATTCGTTACATGGTAACCGAAAAGAATAAATGATTAAACATACAGAGTGGCTCTACCTACCAATAATCTGTATGAAGAGCAATTTTTTTTGTTTGTTTTGGGACTTTTCAGGTAACCCTCCTTCCCAGCAGGAAAATGGTCCAAAGGCCACCAGGTCTGGCTTTGAAAGAACAGCTTTTTTGTGAGGGACGCAAGAAGGACAGGAGACCAGGCACGGTGCGGGGATAGAGGAGAGGATTGACAGGGAAGGAGGAGAGAGAGAAGAAGGAAAAGTGAGAGAGCTTGACAGCACCACCAAAACACTTGTGTGGAGTGTTCACGTCGTTCCAGGCTCAGGGGTGGTGTGCAGGCCCTCGTTGTCTCTCTCTGCCGTCACTTCATGGTCGCACGACACCGGTGCAGGCCGGGGGGACTCTCTGGAGAGCTCAGTCCCGGCCGTTCTTGCGCTCCTTGTAGGTGGTGACCACCCGCTTGCCCATGCAGGTCACGACGCACAGGGTGAGCGGCTTGCCGGCGGCGTGGGCCTTCTTCAGGTTGTCGCTCAGCTGGCCCGACGCGATCTGGATGTCGGCGAAGGTCTCGCCCGAACGGTCGCTCGCCACCAGCCGCCCGTCCTCCTTCACCTCCTTCAGCTGTGTGTTTGGGTGTGTGCGCACACGTGTCAGCAACATCGCACACGCGCACATGACACACACGACACACACGCGACACACACGCGAGGCACGACACGACACGTACGAGCATGTCGACTTTGTCGAGGTCGGGGAGGGTGACGTCATCGGTGGAGCCGAAGAGGCCCTCGATCTTCTTGCCGGTGAAGATGTCGAGACCGATCAGGTGGCACTTGGCACTGCCGTGCTTGCCGGTCTTCGAGGTCGACATCTCCACGATCTTGGCGGGGTGGGTGACTGTGAAACACAACCATAGCAATATATGAGCTTGGGCTGTTTCAAGGTGTGCGTGTGTCGTTCAGTGTGTGGTGTGTGTGGTGCGTGTCGTGTACCCTTGAGAAGGATAATGTCGCCCTTTCTCACGGCCGAAGCTTTCTTGAAGGAGACGTTCTCATCATCGCTCGAGGCCATTTGCTGCAGATGTCCGAGTGCTCCTTTGACTTACTGCTCACCCATAGATGGAAACATGAGTATATATATATTCCACTACATGCATATATAGATATATTGCATCTTTCCTCGTTTTGTGTAGAGGAACGTACGTTTGGGTGAAGGATTCCAGGGTAATGGTGGAAGGTGGTGTTGGTCTCCCTCTAGCTCAAGTCTCTCTCCTTGGCGGGTGGGCAGGGGTGAGACAGAGGTAGAAGAAGAAGGGGTAGCCTTGTGTAGCTGTGAGTTGAAAACAAGACAAAGAAGAAAAGCGAAGGGTGGCCTGTCAATTTATGGACATCCCAACCGGGAAAAAAACAGGACGCCTTCTGGGTTCGCTGAAGCCAAGGCGACATTCCACATACATTCCTGATGGTGTATGGGCGCCACTGGGTTATGGAATGGTGGTGCAGTTGGCAGCACCCCCAGCGGGTGACCTGAGTTCGATTCTTAGTCATTCCTCACAACATCTTGCTTTCTTTTCCTACCAGTCCTGCTCTTGGCCTGGGATTGGTCTGGTTTCAGAGTTGGTTTGTATGTGGGGTGGTGGTGCAGTGGCAGCATTCCTGGTTAGTGTGCCGGAGACCTGAGTTCAATTCTTAGTCATCCCTCTCATCTCAACATCTTTTCTGTGTGGGGATGGTCGTGTAGTGGCAGCATTCCTGATTGCCGTGCTGGAGGCCTGAGTTCGATTCTTAGTCATCCCTCAGCCTT
The DNA here is from genome assembly GCA_000826445.1 of Acanthamoeba quina. Taxonomy (NCBI): domain Eukaryota; phylum Discosea; order Longamoebia; family Acanthamoebidae; genus Acanthamoeba; species Acanthamoeba quina. Next base: position 1,658 of record CDFN01059938.1, on the reverse strand, counting down.
CTTTTAGCCCCCCAGCGCGGGAGGGATCTCAGCTGAGATGCAACTTTACTTCAGTGAAAAAGAATGTGTGAGTGAGTATGCACAAGAAACAAAAAGATGGATGAGACCACCACACCTCCAGAGTTGCTCCTGACAACCTTGGATGCCAACGTGCAGGCCTGCGTGCTGCGCTACCTCAACCCGGCCGACCTCGCCAACGCACGAACCCCCCCC
>CDFN01059926.1:2999-15942 GCA_000826445.1 Acanthamoeba quina | reverse complement strand
CCCCCCCCACTTGGCTCACTCCGGCATGTGCTGCTCTCTCTCCCCAGGTTCCTGTGTTCCATCAGGCACAGCTGCTGCCTCAGCGACGCCGAGTAGTACTCCTCTGACCCCCATGCCGACCGCCTCGCCCACGCCCATGGCGAGCGTCTCGTCGCTCGCCTCGCGCACGCGCACGCCGACTCCCACACCGAGTATCACGCCGAGCCCCAGCCGCACGCCCACGCCCACGCCCTCGTCCACTGCCAGCCCGTCCATCAGCCGCACGCCAAGTCCCTCGGTGACCCCGTCGTTCTCTCCCAGCTCGTCGCCCGTCTACCTGGTCTCCAACACCACCACCGTCGAGTCCGTGCCGGTCCTCCAGTTCAACCTGACCGCACCCGACATCATCCTCCTGCCCAAGGGTTCGCATCATTCCGCCCAACCCGCCATTGGTCATCTGTTTAGACTCACACGCTCCGATTGGCCGACAACAGACAACCAGGGCACGGTGCAGTCCAAGGCGGCGGTGGGCGTGAGCCTGGCGCAGCTGAAAGAGGTGGACGACGACGGCGTGACCGTCAGGCTGGGCACCACCGTGTCGGGCTCGTGGAAGGCGGTGGTCGACTCCGAACTGGGCGCCAGCAGCTCGTACCTGTTCACGGGGGGCCTCGATACCTTTGACGCCGCGGGCAACCCCATCGCGACCAGCAACAGCAGCGGCAGCCGGGTCGAGCTCCAGTTCTACCTGTTCGACACCAAGACCAACATCTCGGTGGGCGACCTGGCCTTCGACGCGCTGCCCTCCCTCGCCAAGTTCTCGATCCGCCTGTTCGACTGGCAGTGGGCCTCGCCGGCCGACCGCATCGAGCTGCGCATGAAGATCAACCCGTCGTTCGCCAACTTCACCCGCCAGCTTAACACACCGAAGGCCGGCGTGACGACCTTCATCATGACCGGGCAGTACGCCGAGCAGGACACCAAGTCCCAGCTGCGGCTCATCGACACGATCGAGCTCGACGGCCGCCAGGTGGGCTCCGGCGTGCTGTTCGACCTCGACGCCGCCACCTCCGAGCTCGTGCTCCGCTTCGACTACTTCAACTCGACCCTCGTCTACGATCCCGGTACGATCACCCTGCTGCTGCTTCCAATTCCGAAGAGAGGAAAGAGCTGACCAGGTTGGGCGCAGACTTGGGCGTGCTGTTCGGCTCGCCGGCCAAGGGCGACGGCAGCAGCGGCAGCGACAGCATGCCCCTGATCATCGCCGTGTCAGTGGCGATACCGGTGGCCATCGTGATCGTGATCGGCGCGGCGGTGCTCATCACCGTCATCGCACACCGGAACCGAAAGCAGCGCCGGCGTCGCCTCACCAAGACCATGCAGATGCACCAGCTCTGATCTCTCGATTGCGTGCATCCGTGCGAGGCAAGAGCGCTCTTCCCCACCAGGCCCAACAATTTTGACCAACCCAACAACGTGTATTTTATTTATCAATTTTCCTTTTTTTCAGAAAGGAAAACACCATTTCCTGTTCCTTTATTTCTTGTTTGGGGCCACGTTGCGAGCCTTCGTTGAGGAAGGATGAGCAGCCACTGGGAGTGCCCCCTGTGCTTGGAGACCCTCACCGATGCCGTTGAGACGTCCTGGTACCCCTCCTCTTCCTCCCGCCACCTCCACCTTTTACCTCAGCCAGCTCAACCTTGCACCCCCCCCCCCAATGCCTCTGCTGGCAATGGCTGCAGCGGACACGCCTTCTGCGGTGCGTCCGTCCACTGTCCACCCTCCTCCTCCCCTTCCTTCTAATGCACCTGCTACTTGCTCGAACGGGTACCCGCTCACGCACATCCGCCTCTCATGTATGGGACTACAGCCGGGTGCATTCTGCGCGTGTGGGAGACCGACAGGGAGCAGCGACCCATTCGCTGCCCCATCGACCGGCGCAACGTCTCCATGCTCATCCCCAGCTACGCCCTCGTACTCCTCCACCATTTCCCTTTCTTCTCTCCTCCTTCCTTTGGTGTCGGTGGACTGACATGTCCCATGGCCTTGTCAGCGAGCGGGAGTTGACGCCTACCGACAAGAGACTGGACAGGCCCTCGAGCCCGTGCGTTGTGTTGTTTGTGTGTCGTGTGTGTCGTGTGTGTCGTGTGTGTCGTGTGTGTCGTGTGTGTCGTGCCGCGGCTCGCTCACGATGAGGTGTGCTGACGGGTGGTTGGTTGGTGATCAGGACGCGGGTCCGGCAGGCCAGCACGATGCCAAGGTCGACGAGTACAACCAGCGGTACCTGAACGCCGCCCGGCCGGTGATGCAGCGGGTGCAGGAGGACTGGGTGCTCTTCAACCGAGTGATGAGCGGCGACCTGACCCTGCGCAAGATCCTCACCACCATCACCATCTGCCTCGGCGTCCTCTACCTCTTCGTTCCGTTCGACCTCATCCCCGACTCTGCCGGTTCGCGCCCTCCTTTTCTTTTTCTTTTTCTTTTGCTGTTTCTTTCCAGCACTCATTTTCAGCGGGCGATGATCGTCTCCCCAGGGCTGGTGGGTCTGGTCGACGATCTGGTGGTGTGGCTCGCCATCGTCTGGTTTGTTGTGGCCCTGCTCGAGAGTACTTCCCCCCCTCATCCCTCATCGCTCCTCCAGTGGGTTGCGCAGAGAGTTTGACCGCTCTTCTTTTCCTCTGCTCCGCCAGGCTATCGCCAGAACCTGGCCGAGCACCAGCAACGATTGCAGTAGTGCGACGCGTGGACGTGTGCGGCAACGAAGGTAACAGAACTACAACGAAGGCCATCTAGATTGTATGTAATATGGAGCTTTTATGTACAGCCGCAGCGATGATGCTGATCTTCATCACGAAAGAGAAGGAAAAGGAGAAAGAGAAAGAGGTGGTGCTCACTCGACGATCCAGGTGGTGACTTCGGAGTAGAAGAAGTAGGAGGTGGCCCAGTCGGGCAGCATGCGGCTGAGGGCCTCGAGCTCGGGGGTCATCCGGAGGTGGGTGCCGGCAATGTCCAGCCGCACCGGGTCGAGCCCCCGCATACGGAGGAGCACCACCCACTCGCGCGTGCCGTAGCCGCCGATGTGGCGGATGAAGTAGTCGCCCCGCGCCGCCGCCGGCGGGGTGGAGAAGTGGGGCACCTTGCCCGCCCTCCAGTCCTCCGTCGACGAAAAGGCCCACTCCAACAGCGGACCTGGCACGCACTCAGGTCAGCATTGAAACACACAACTTGAGTCTTCGGTCGAAGGTGAGGGTGAGGGTGAGGTTGAGGGCGGTACTGTCGGTGGCGTCGAGCCGCAGGGTGGAGATCTCGAAGCCGGTGTAGTCGAACGACAGGACCAGCGTGCGGATGTCGGTCGAGGCGTGAAACTCGTCCTTGACGACGCGGATGGTGGGATGCTCCATGCGGCCCGAGGAGAAGAGGCCCACCGGGCCGGTGGGCGCCGCGGCCGGAAGCTGGACCGCGCTCATGAAGGGCTGGAAGGGGTAGACTGGCAGGAAGTTGTAGAGCACGTCCTCGGCCAGCTTGAACGAGGGCGGAGGCCCGTCAAGTCCCGAGAAGACCACGTCGGCCGGGATGTAGTCGAACGAACCCAGCAGCACGAAGCTGTCGTCGGCATCGGGCTTCCCGCTGCGGTCCTCGGCGTTGAACTTGGCGATCATGTCCGCGATCTTGGCCGCCTGGTCGTCGGGCGTGGGGGTAAGGCCAGTGGTGGTGGTCTTGTGGAGGACCTGGACGGGGCGGTGGTAGGTGTGCTGGGCGATGAGCCGCTTGGGCGTAGCTGCGCCGTAGGGGAACGACAGGAGCGCGACGACGACCAGCACCAGCAGTACCACGCCCACGATGCGGATGGCGTAGCGCAGGTTGCCGGCCCGGATCAGCGCCGGTACGGCCGGCACCAGCAGGCACAGGGCCATGAGACTTGTGATGGCCCCGATCACCAGGTCGGGCGGCACCGCCACGCCGGCCCGGCCAAGCAGGGGCAGGATCATGCCGAGGCCCACCTGGTAGGCCGGGAGGGTGAGCAACGCGGTGGGGGCGACCGTGAGGGCATAGAACAGCGCTCTCGCAGGGGTCTCAGTCCAGTGTGGGAGGCCGGGCACACGCTGGGCGCGCGGACCGGAGCCGATGATCTCATCGCCGGCGGAAGCGTGGCGGAGGCGCGGGAGAATGACCGACCGGTAGAGCAGCTGCCACGCTCGGGCGGCGACAAGGAACAGGCTCTGGGCGGCGAAGAACCACGAAGTGAAGACGCCGGCGGCGGTCAAGAGCAGGGAGATGGTGGTGAAGAAGAGCATGCCGGCGTGCACTGCCAGCTCCTCGGTCGTCTCGTTAAGAATCGTGTGGTCCTCCACCGGTTTGCTGCAGACAGACACTTTAGAGGTTCGATCGAAAGACGATTGTCGTCGACAGGACACATATTACGCACCCGTATTGGTGGACGTTGTTGATCGCGGAGAAGACTCGTCGCTGCAGAAAACAAGAATAAGGCGTAGATGGTGAGATCGCTGTTCAGCGCTATAAGAAGTGGCAGAAGATGATGACGTGGCGTACCATCACCAGGAGAAAGCCCAGCACAAACGCGGCCGAGTGCAGGGTGGTGCCAAGCCAAGGCGCGGAGAAGTAGGACAGGGGATGGCCCAGGACGTTGCCCAGCACGAGCGCTGACGGGGACCGGTGAGCAGTGTGAGCGAAACCTGTGCGCTCGGAGCTAAAAAGACAAGGCCGGGGGCAGGTACCGGTGAGGACCGATGAAAGCACGCCGGCCAGCGTGGCCTGGAGCATGCCGACGTACATCTGGCGAAGCTTGGAGTGTTCCCCTTCACGAATCGCGCGCCAGCTGAAGCCGACGCACAAGCACGCAGCCGCGACGTTGGCCACGCAGCCCCAAAGCGCGGAGTAGGCCACACACCAGCCTGGCGTAAGGGCGGCCAAGCAGGCAGTCAGGCCCAGGGTCCATCAGCAGAGAAAAAGAGGAAGAAGAGTCCAAAGTGGGTACCGAAGAGGCTGAAGTAAAAGGCTCGGCTGCTGGAGCTGTCGCGCGGCTTGGCCAGGAGGTGGTCGGAGGCCTGCGTGTCGGTCAGGTGCCGCGCCAGCGCCAGAGTGTTGCCGCCCATGTGTTGGATGCTGCCGGGCGTCACCATGTCCAAGTCGTCCAGCGGAGTGTGGTACACGTATCTGTGAGAGAGTGCGTTGGGTGTGAGTGGGTGGGTGGGGTGGGCTCTCGCGAGTCGGTGCGTAGTGGTTGGCCGGCCCGTTACCCGTTCTGGTAGAAGGCCATGTCGATGCCGGGGATCTCGCCAAAGTCGCGGAAGATGCGGTAGTCCGTGTCGGCGGGGATCACCCCCGACTGGAAGATCTCCGCAGCCTGCCCGACCGAGAGAGAAGAGAGAGAAGAGAGAGTAAGATGGCAGGTTTCAACGCTCAGTAGAGGGGAGGAGGAACGAATTTCACGTACGGTGACCATGGTGTGCGGGTAGGGAACGACGCTGGCGTAGGCGTAGGCGAGGTCGGCCGAGCCGATCTGAAAGGCGAGAGCAGGCCCGCCGGCACCGGCGGCTTCGAGATTCACCACCGCCTTCACTCTGTCGCGAACTGGAGTGGTGAGTGTACGCAATGCAGGAGGGTAGGAACAGTGTTGCGAGTACCGTTTGGCGAGCGGGTGTTGGGTGACAAAGGCGTGAGAGGCTGGGAGGAGAGGCTCCTCCGCTCCGTTGAAGAGGAAGAGCACGTCGTAATCGAGCGGCGGCTCGTAGACCAGGTTCCGCACCATCTCCAGACACGCCACCTTCATGAGAGAACGACGTGAGTAGGTGGAGTGCGAGCGGAGGCTAAGGCGCCGGAGGCAGCGTACGGTGGCCACGCCGTCATCGGAGGCGCCGGTTGCGCCGACTCCAGAGTCAAAGTGGGAGTTGATCAGCAGGAGCGGCGAATAGGCATCTGTGGCACTGGCCCGTGAGTCGTGGCAGTGGAAACGTGGGTGAGTAAGGGAGCCAACGCGGGAGCGGTACCAGCGGGCTTGTTGCGGGCAGGCACGCGAACAAGAATGTTGGTTATGTTGGAATAGGTGTTGGTGATGTAGGCGTCCACAAAATAGAGCGTGTACGCGCTCGAGCCGCTCTGCAGCTCAATATCCAGCAGGCGACTCCCACCATCGATCGCCTGATGCGCGTGGCAGAGATGCGCGCATGTGAGTGAGAGCGAGCGGCCACCTTGGCCCGATTCGTTGTTGCTGCTGCTGCCGCTGCTTACCTTGGCCTCCTCTTGCACGGCATTGAGCTTCTCAAGCAACCAGTTGACCGTGAGGACGTCGTTGTTTCTCGTGCCAGCTTGGCCTGCACRTCACAGAGTGTGCCTACCGTCAGTGACGGCTGCACACAAGTTTCCCTGAAACGAGAAAACCAAATCGCACGCACCGCACGACACCACAACACAAGACGAGGGCGGGGAGATGGTCGTACGCCAGCCTATCTGCTTGATGAGCTGCTCCAGGTGAAGCCGCGCTCGGCCTTCGGAGAATAACTGTGGCGGAGCTCCGGCGGGCACGGGCTCGGGCACCCGGGCGCTGTAGGTGCTGACGAGCCAGCAGAGGGCGCCGTAGGCGAGCAGGAGGGCGACGTACACCGCCAGCGTGCGGCCGGCCGGCGTGGGTCCCCACAAGGTGGGCTTGCTGTGCCGGCGGTGCGCTGTTGGGTGGTAGGAGTGGTGTGCCTGCTCGAGCTCGTCTTCCAGTGCCAGGCCCGCAGTTGGGGCGAGGCGCCTCTGGTGCATCTCCATCTAAAAGAAATCAAAAAATCTAGCTCTGCAAGGTATATAAATCCTCTTTCTTATTGTGTTGGTGTGCGTTGGGGACTTGCTCGGGAGACAATGGGACAATGGCGATATACAACACAGGCCCACCGAGGTGTTTCCACCCGCACGCCGACAGCGCGGGATGTACATCCGGACTGGCAAATCTGGTGAAATTCTGGCGACAAGCAGCAAGATAAAATCCCTACCAACCAGCAAGCAACGCGTGGCACCCATTCAGCGAAAGGGAGCTTCCGGATGGGTAACTTTGTTTGCGCCGAGGGGAGTCCTGGCTGCGGCCTTACGAGATGGAGCCGCCAGAGAGCGACGTGGCCTTGCACGGGCCGGCGGACGTGAGGAAGACCAGCTCCTTCTGCTTCTCCTTGTCCCTGTACGACGCCACCAGGTCGGGGTTGATGAAGAGATCCTGCGCCCCCACAATAAAGCAGTTACGAGTTGAGATCACTACGACACGACACGAGGTTTCGGAGAAGAGGGTGGCAGGTACCGGCTTCAGGCCCTCGAAGATCTTCTTCTTGGGGTTCAACTCCTTGTCCGGCTCTCCCTCGTAGCCTTCACCGAAGAAGATCCTCTCGCCAATCTTGGCTCCCTCCTGTTTTTTGGATGGTTCGCCTCAACGGGGTAAGCCATCAACCACTTGGCCGTTAGCGAGGAGCTCAAGGGGGAGGGGTACCGGAGGCTTGATGAGCTCCACCTGCGTGTGGTCGGCGTTCGAGGCACAGAGCACCATGGCCTGCGATTCGATACCCCTCATCTTGGCCGGCTTGAGGTTGCACAGGCAGATGACGCGGGCGTCCTAAGGTTGGTTGGTTGCACCACGGAAAGCAAGAAAAAAGTAAGCAACCCGAAGCCTTCTGGCCCTGTGGTGGGGGGCACCAAGGCAATGTCATTGTACCTGCATCTGCTCGATGGGGATAAAGTTGACCAGGCCCGAGACCACCTGGCGCACCTTCTCCTCGCCCAGATCGATCTCCTCCAGGTACAAGCTGTCGATTGGGGGTCAGTCGGACCAACTCAAAATGGGTGAGTACAAACGCAGCTCGGCGAGTACCTGTCAGCGGAAGGATGCTTCTTTACGCTCGTGATCTTGCCCACCCTGATGTCCAGACGGACGATATCGGGGACAGCCGGACCAGCAGCGGCAGCTAAGGAACAAGCGAGAGTCAGCTATATACCGTGCAGGCATTGCGCTACTGTGAGCCGACAAGTCGTATCGTACCAGCGGCCTGGCCCTTGGGCTGCTTGGGTTGCCTGGGCGCCTTGGCCTTACCAGCCTCGGCCGCTCCCTCCGGCTTCTTCTCCGCGGCCTGCTCCGCCGCAGGCTTGGCCTGAGCAGCGGGCTTCTCTTCCTTCTTGGGCGGCTTCTGGAGAACATACGAGGGTTTAGCTAAACGTCCTCCGACACTGTCGACCTCCACAGCAGACTTAGCGCAGGGAGGGAGCGTACGGGGTTGAGGGGGTAGTTGAGGTCGAGCTCCACGATCGGCACACCGGCGCTGCGGACAGCAGGGTGGTGCTGAATAAAGTCGAACCAGCGAGCCGCACCAGCAAAACTGAACTGGGTGTGCGAGTCGAGGCCGGGCTGTGTCGTTGACAAGCGAAATCAGTACAACGATGAGTGGCGAAGATTGCGGCACAAGAGGGACCTACCACAAGAGGAAGGAGGGCAGCATAAACAGCAACATCAGCGGCCGTCAGGTTGTTCGAGACCAGGAACACCCGGGGAACGAGATGCTTGTGCAATTTGCCAAGCTTACCAAAGTGCTTGGCCTTTTCGAAGCCACCAGAGGTGTCACCGAGCTCCTTGCGGGCGAATGCCAGCCACTTCTCAATCTGCAGTCGCGAGGTCTTAATCAGGACTGTCCCAACACCAGATGATCCGAATTGAGAATGCATTAATTAGAAATAATTTAATTTACCTCCTTCTTATCCTCGGGGGTGGCCCCAAGGAAGGCTTCGGCCTGCTTGTTGCTTTCTATGTATGACGCGATCGCCTCAACGTTCTTGAGAGCAGCGAAGCCATTGATCGCGTCGATCAGCGGGGCAGCAGATGTTGACGCCATTTGTGCTTCCGATCTTTTTCTAGCTTCCTGCTCTGCTGCCTCTCGTATGGTCTGCATGGCGTGCCGTCGAAAATAGCGAAGCCCATAACTTTGGGCGCCTGGCCTGGTATGTTTACAAGGTCTACCCTGTCTGTTCCGTCCGGTCTTCCCCGTTTGGCGCCAAAACTTGGGGGAACGAGGCAAGCAGAGGTCACAAACGCACACAATTCGAGTCGAGATGGACACCACGCTGGCCCTGCCCGATGAAGAGAACAACAAAGAAAACATCGTCGGTAGAGAGTCGAGACGGATATTGAAGACGGCTGTCTCCCCGAAGGACATCTGGTGGGGCAACATGCTGCTGTTGGGATTTTGCCCAATCGAGAATGAGAAAGTGTACGCCGTTTCTTTCCATCCCGACATGTTCGAGCAAGCGAGCACCAAGGGCATGCAAGTGGTCCTCTACTACCTACTTCGACAAATCAACAGAGACAAAACGAAGAAGGTATGCACCATTGTCAGTGCCCATTTAAAACGAAATTAATTATCTACTAACATCGCTTCATCTGAAGGCGTTCAAAGGTTGCTGGCCGACTCTCGACGTAAAAAATAACCTCAACGATTACAAGAAGGCCGCAAACACTCTCATCACCGAGCTTGAGCACGATGGAGAGATCCCAGCTGGAACATTTCGGCTGTCTCATCTCCAAAGCGTCGGCACTAGGTACGCTCCTCTTCAAAGCAGCAAACTCCCACCTGCTGACCTGGCACTGTTCGGTTCTTCCAGATTCTACACCCTTCTCTGGCATCTCTCGGTCGCGGCGGTCAGGGGCGCTCTGGTCAAGAAGTACCCGTCCGCCGCGCCTCCGCAGAAGCGCCTGATCGATGCCGGCACCTACAAGCTGGCCGGTGTCATCGCCAAAGCACCAAAGGTCTCACGACATTAAAGGCTTCCGACCTTGTGGCATGGCGCTGACTTCTCTTTGCACAGCATCTCATTGAGCGCCAGAGGCAGCGGTTCCTGTCGCATGCGCAAGCCGTCGTGGCAGTGCAGGATGAGTGGCGCACATGCGCACGGGACCTCGAAAACGAGTACAGGAGTCTTACTCTGCAGATGGTACGTGCCATTCAATGACCCGGCTCGCTGATCGTGTTTGCTCACCAGCAAACACACAATCTCCAGAACAAGTTGAAGGAAGAACGCAAGCGCCTGGCGGGGTTCGAGAAGAAGAGCGAAGATCACATCAACAAGAGGCAAAAGAAGATTGAACAGATTCAGCGTGCGTGGGATGTGTTCTCCAAGTACCACGAAGAAAACACCGCCAACCGAGGTGCGTGACGTATATCCTTGACTCCCTTTAGAGCACATTTAATGTCAGTTCCTCTCTACCAGATATGCTGGACAACATCGCATCGGGAAAATCGAGCAAGCTCGCGCTGAACCAGGCCGATATGTACAGCGACTTGGCGTCGCTCCGTCAGCAGCTGCTGTCGTCGTCCATGTGCTCCCCTGTCTCGCCCGCCACCGCGCAAGCTGCCTCTACGGCCGTACAGACCCTGAGCTACCAAGAGTGCCAGCTACTGCTCTCGGTCAACCCGCTCAGAGACGACCAGTTGGACCTTCTCACACTCATCAAGCTGTGGAACCTGTCCCTGTCGGTATTGAAGAAGCGGATCGAGTCAAACCACCTTCTAGAGCGGTCGCAAGCTGGTACGGCACCACGCTATCTAAATGTGCGTTTAGTTGGTGAGGTGATTGTGCTCATTTATGATATGTTCCTCTGTGTGTCGGCAGCAGGCAGTCAACTCACAGAAGATGCGCCCATACTGACGAACTTGCTGGATGCCCATCAAAGTCGCCTCTCCGCCCTCTCAGCATTCAACAACAGTCTCAACGAAGAGCTCCCCGCTCTGCAGGAACAAACGACAGAGCTACGCAAACTCTTCCCACCAGAGCCGAGCACCACGGGTAAGCCAGCCGATATTGTTCACGTAACTGCTGTTATCCTGACGCGCGCCTCTATCATGTGTTGCAGTTCCTGCCACGCCTTCTCGCAGACCACTGGGACTGCAAACCCCCTCGCGAGGGAGCGCCGACGCCAGGTACGTGCGTTGCATTACCACGTCGATAGCGCTCATCGCTAAGAAATCGAGATCACATGATTCACAGCACCGGCTTTGAACTTCTGCCGCCTACGCCTGACATCGCGCTCGAGAAATGCCTGGACGAAACCCAGGACGAGAATGCAGACATGACCGCCCAGGTCGGCGCGACTCCGCTGCCAAAGCGTGAGGACCAGGAGCGGATGGTTGATTCCATCCACCGGGCCGCCAAGCAGAGAAGGCCCCGCCTCAGCATTGGATCGGGAAGGGCTGCAGGTACGTGCAATTCGTACCAGAGCTGCTGTTGTGAGTGCACTCTCCGTCCAGCGCTGACCCTTCTACGCATTCAAGGCGGCTCAACGGTGGCGATGAAGAAGGCGATGTTCTCGCGCAGCAAGCTGACCGACGAGGACAAGGCCTCGCCGAACGGCGGCGGCGTGCTCTCGTCGCCGCTTAACACCAGCGGATCGAGCAGCGACGGCGAGCAGCAGAGGTGGGGCAGGATGACCGACGTCCACGTGGGTGGGTTGGAGCTGTCCCCCATGCGCGAGATGACGGCCCAGTTCACGCTCAATCTCGGCCTCTTCTCGCCGTTCGGCGGACCCGGCAAGGGCGCCTCTGCCTCGGCCATCTCGTACCTCAATCAGCCGGGCGGAATCCTGCCCCCTTTCACCTCCCGCGCTCCCGCGCCTCTCCGCTCCCCTTCGCCCGCCTCCTCGCCCGCCGAAAGCCCCTTCGCCTCCGACCCGCTCTCGTTCATGGACTCCTTTGCCCTGGCTCGCAGCGGGGTAGCGGGCACCGGCCCCGAGAGAGAGCCGTTCAAGCCGGCCTTCAAGATGGAGGACGACGAGGACGCGTGGCTAATGAAGGAGGACTCCTTCCTGCAGGCCACCTCCACTCCGCTGCCCGCTGGACTGGAGAGTTGCGCCACCTTCGCCGCCGCGTACTCGCACAAGGACGCGCTCGCGCATCTCGGCGATGAGGATGTGCTCGCACAGCTCGACGACCTCGAACACGACGACGAACCTCTCGAGGATGACCTCGGGGCGGCCGTGGAGCGCCAGGATGCGCTCATCAGCCTGGCCGACAGGCTCACTTCGAACATCCTGCGCGATGACAAGGGGTGGCAAGAAGACGCCCTCAACGACCTCTCCATGGCGCTCGATGACCTCGAAGACGACGACTTGGGCCGCACGCAGCAGTTCTCGACCAACATCACCGCTCTGAGACATGCCGCAGACGGAGACGACCACGACGGCGCCGAAGAGGAGGTCGACGAAATCGGCGAAGCAGATTTTGACGAGCTGGAGGATGCCGAGCTGGAGCACGGCGATGCGGAGGCCGAGGCCGAGCCTGAAGAGGCCTTCGCGCCGGATGACTATTCAGTGGAGATCCGGGGGAGTGTGCGAGACGAGGCCAAGAAGAAGAGGATCTCGCTCGGCTTTGATCTGCGAGAACTGGAGAGCGACGAAGAGGAGGAGGAGGAGGAGAAGGAGGAGGAGGAGGAGGAGGAATTGAACGCAACTGTGGCCGTGACCGAGCGCGTCGGGCTGAACGACGACGGCGAAGATGAGGACGCAGAAAATAAGAAGGAAACCGAGGTCGAGCAGGTCGGGGAAACGACCTTGGCAAACGAAGATGAAGGAAGTGACGAGGAGGAAGAGAAGGAAGAAGGAGGAGGGAACGTTGACTGGTCGATGGCCATCGAATCCGAGGAAGAGGAGGACGAAGAGGAAGACGTCGACGGCGACGAGGAGGAAGATGAAGACGTGGTGGAAATCAACATGGAAGCCGAGATCGCCAAGGCCGGCGGGCTTGGAGATTCCGCCGACCAAGCTGAAGAAGATGAGAGCCACTGTGCCGACGAAACGGCCCTGGGCGACTATTCCGTCCTCGACATCTCTTTCAAGCCACCCAACGGTACAGCGCGTTTCCTTCAGGCGCTCCAGGCTTTGTTCCTTGTGATTGGCGACCGCTTGCTGACCTGTGGTCGCCTTTCATTGCCCCCCCCCCCC
>CDFN01059923.1:21468-37291 GCA_000826445.1 Acanthamoeba quina | reverse complement strand
TGTCGCGACCGAGGCCGTAGCCAGTGGTGCCGTAGCCGATGTCGCGGCTCAGGGGCATGGCGCCGTAGCCGATGTCGCGGGAGCCCATGAGGGGCATGGCGCCGTAGCCCAGGCCGCGGGTGGCGCCGAGGCCGTAGACAGGCTCGACGACGCGGCCGTATCCGTAGTTGTCGTAGCCGTAGCGGTCCATGCCGAGGTGGCCGCCGTGGTGGTGGTGGATGCCCTTGTCCTTCTTGGTGCCGTACATGCGCTTGTAGTCCTTCTTGGACAGCTTGCCCCGGCGGTGGAGGTCGTAGTCGCGGTCCATGAGGTACTGGTCGCGGGTGCCCAGGTTGATGTCGCGGTGGAGCGACGGGTCGATGTAGTCGTAGCCGGCGCCGGTGATGACGTTGTCAACGATGGGTCTCTCGAGGGTGGCCATGTTGTGGTGTTGTTGAAAGTGGTTAGTGGAAGTGGTTGTTGGTTGAGGGTTGGTTGAATGTTATGAGGGAGAGTGGGGGTGCATTATATAGTTGGCCAGAGGTGAAATTTCGCCCTGGAGTCATCCGCGAGCCTGCTGCTTCCTGCCCGAAGGTCGCTCATCCCGTCGAACTCTCGAAGGTTAGATGTCCACGGGCGCGATCTTGTGGGTCGTCCTCCTATCTCTGCCGCCCCACAGCACCTTGCCACAAGTGCTGTACGTGGGGCACTCGTGTGTGCGCAAGCTGGCTCTCGCCCCAGGCAAGTGATCTAACGTGGATTTCCTTTGTAGCACCAAACCACTTACAATGACAAAATGCAGATGAATAGTGGATCAACCAACCACTGCGGCGTATTTTAGTTTAGATCGAAATTCCGCAAACCCAAATGCGCACCAGACTCTGCGGACTTAGGTCGGGCTGGTCTTGCTTGGCCTATGTCCTGACCGAGCTGGTGGTCCCTGCCGAGGTGCCCGTCGATGCGCCCACGGCGCCGGTGGTCCCGCCCTCGATAGGGATGCTCCCCTCCCTGATCTGGATTCTCTCAGTGCCTTCAGCCTTGTTCAGGTGCACCTGTGTGGTGATGGTGAAAACGTGAGTTTTGCACACCACTGCAATTATGGCCAACGGAGGCGGGACCTTGAGCACTCCCAGCTCGAGGTAGGCGCGAACGGAGTTAGGGTCAACGGCGAAGGGCAGGGCCAGGCGACGGTAGAACTTGCCGAAGTGGCGCTCGTTCTGGTAGTGGAAGCCGGCCTCCTCCTTGCGCGACTGGGGCTTGAGGGCGGTGAGGGTGATGGTGTCGTCGCGCACCGTGAGACTGATGTCCTCCCGCGGCACGCCCGGGATCTCGAACTCGACCCTCAGCGCTCCCAAGCCCAGATCAAAGATGTCGGCACGCGGGCGCCACAGGGTGAGCTCGTCGATGTTGGGGTTCTCCTCCACCCGGTCCCAGTCCCTCAGATTCCTGTACTTGGTCTCATCCGCTGCGCACCATGTGATGGACAAGCGTGAGACGCAACGCAGGTACCCCGACAAACACAGAAACATCATCATCGTCGCACCTCTCCTCCGGCCGGTGATGCCCAGGTCGTAGCCGGCCTCGCCGATTGCCTGAGGCTGCGGCTGTTGGAGACCGAAGCGGCCGCCACCCGGGTAGGTGAGGGCAGGGTACCCAAAGGTGTCGAAGCCGCCACCACGCCCGAAGCCATAATCGAACCCAGCTGCATTGTAAACACCAACACCAGATGATGAGCCAACAAGTCACTGAAGTGCCAAAGAAAGAAGGCATCAACAAAAAGAGAGGGGCTGTACGCGTGTAGTCGAAGGGCGAGTAGCCGAAGCGGTCGAATGTGGGGTCGAGGAGCCCGCGATCGAACAAGCCTCCGCCGAAGCGCCGGCGGCCTGCACATATAGCAAACGACCGAGAGTCAGCAACGCAGACATTTCACCCTCAAGCTGTGGGGCTGTGGTGCGACCGAGGTCGAAGTCGGTGTCGAGGTCGCGGTCATAGGTCTTTCGCTTGCGGCCCCCGACGGGGCCGTAGTCTCTGCCTCGGGTGTAGATGTCATCGAAGCCGTACGTCCTTTCTGTTGCCATTGCTGCTCTGCTGTTGGTGGTGATGTTCTTCCTCTTGGCAAGGTGGTGAAGAAGAATGGTGTTGAACAGGGCTGGCCAGTTTCGTCTCCCAGGACCAGGCCACTGCCGCCCACCGGCGGGCGACAAGACAGCGACAAGTCATCGGCCCATCGTTGGCCATCACGCCACATCAAACGGAAACGGTTGGCCATTTCTCATTTCTCATCTCTGCACCGCTACCAATAGGAAAGCAGCGAAGAAAAGGAAGGGTTGACGTGTAAATATGAAGCATTGCTTCTTTTGTTGGTGATGAAGTACAGTCTAACTTGCAATCATACATGTGCATCGAGCGGGAGGTGGCGGAAAGAGAGAGAGAGATGGCGGGGGCTCGTGGCAGGGTGCTGGTGCTCGAAGAAGAAGTGGCTGATGGGAGGGTATGTACAATGAACAATGAGCCTGGGGTCAGGTAGCCTCAGTTGCTGACGCAGGATGCCTGCGGCTGGCAGCAGCTGGTCTGAGAGCACGATGACGGCACCACGGTGCAGTAGCTTCCAGCGGGGCAGCTCACCTTCGAACAGTCGGCTGTAGGGCGCATACAGAACACTCAACGTTAGCGACGTACGGCCCAGCGGAGCAGAACGAGCACGGACGTACCAGAAGCTGGAGCAGTGAAGTTGCTGAAGCCGGCAGGTACACAGCCGTTGTTGATTTCGTAGGCCTTGTTGTTGGCCGGGTTGCGTGCGCACTTCATCTGGCCAGCAGTGGCCGAGCACGTGGTGGGGGCGCAGTAGGGGAGCGTGTCGCCGCAGCAGCCCTGAGCGTACCACACCTGGCAGCCCTGGCTGTAGGCGTTCTGGCACTGCGCCACCGTCATCGAGCCGCACGGGGAGTTGGGCGAGGTAAGAACTGGCGAGGCCGAGGGCGAAGGCAGCCGCGACGGCGAAGAACTGGCGACGGGAGACGCGCTGGCAGCCGGAGAAGGAGCAGGAGTCGGTCTGATGACTATGTTGTGAAGGAAAAACAGACAAACAATCAGTTGCTCTGATAATTAGGTCTGAACGCAGAGTGTTAACACGTACTAGTGATGCAGCGAGCGAGGCCGCCATCCTGAATGCACACCTGATCAGTACCACAGGGCGGGTCGAGCTGTTCGCAGCTCACGCCGGCTAGAACAGAGGGTAAGCACAGAATGTAAGCAATTAGAACTCCGGGGTAACGCAAGAGAAGGAAACGTACGAGTGTAGCAGCGGCCGTAGCCGTTGTCGACGATACAGACCTGGTTAGAGCCGCACGAGGGGAAACACACGGGCGTGGCAGGTGCGGAGGTGTTGCACGGGCTGCTGATCTGCTCGCTGGGGCAACCCTCCGGCAGCTCGAACGTCGTCAGCTGGACCGAGTAGAGGTTGCCTGCGGGCCGGGTGGCGGGTGAGACTTGGGCCGTCGCCGCGCATGAGAAATTGAATGGGCATCAACATGTTTGTATACCTTGCTGGTCGAAGGCCACGGCGGGGAGCCGAGCGTTGTTGCAGGCGAGCGTGACGTTGAAGTAGACCTGCGGCCCGACCGCAAGCCTAAGGACGCCATCGCGGGTAACCAGCACGTCGAAGTAGTTCGACGCCAGGTAGGTGCCGATCTCCTGCGCGCTGAACGGCTGGCTGCGGCCTAACCGCACGCACAACGGTCAGCCAAAAGGCACAACCCAGTAACGACGGCAAAGTGGACATGAGAGGGTGCGGTGGGTACCTTGATTGCAGCCGACGGCCTTGTTGGCGATGACAGGGAAGGAGGGCACGTCGCGGTTGACCAGCCCATCAAAGTAGCGGTTGAAGTAAAGGTTGCCCTGCGAATAGGCGACGGCCGAGGTGTTGAAGTTGGTGTTGGTGATGGTGAGCTGTATGCATCGGTAGCCCTGGGCGGCGGCGAAGACAGGCTCGAGGGCCGCTGCGCACGAGCCCATGGCCTGGCCCTGCACCGCGCTGACGGCCGCAACGACCGCAAAGAAGACGAAGAAGACGACGGAGGAGGCCCGCATATGGAGGTGCCTGTTGCTGTGAGCACTAGAACCCGAAGTGGTGATGGGCTTGAGAGGTTGAGTTAGTTGCGAGGGATGCGAACAAACAAGGCGCACCTGGCGAGGTGGCCCTTTTCAACTTGCACCCGTGATTTCCTCGCATGTTGGACCGGTCGGCCGCGCGGGGAACACGATGAATTCCCGGCAGGACTTTCCGCTTCGTCCGGGTACGCCTACGTTCCCCTGCCCCCAGCGGGACCAAGCGCACGGCCAGGCCAGAGAACGAACAGAAAATGCGGTGGAAGGAAGAAGAGGAGGTGCAAGCGGCAAACCTGGCCAGAGAGCATTGGGCTGCACCTGATCTCCTCACGCCGCACGTGTGGCGGTGGTTGCAACCATTTAAAACGATCCAATAAGATCCAAGATATGTGGGGTGAGCACATCACGCCCAGAGCATGGGTAGAGATCTCGGGGAAATTTGATTGTGGCGTGTGATAGCATTCTTGAAATTTTTGACAATCAAAGGTGACCGGCACAAGCGAGCAAGAGGCGACGCACGTTGAGGTCGTAGACGTTGTCTTCATGGTCGTCGGTGTAGTCTACTGGTTGCTTGCCTTCGTAGTCAAGTGCTTCGACGTCCGCTCCAGCACGCAGCAGGATCTGGTGATCATCACGGCACTAAGTCCCCAAGGGTCCGGCGCAGGCCAACAATGGCGCGTACCTCAACGCAGTGGACCTGATTGTGCCGAACAGCGAGGTGAAGGGGCGTCCATCGCGTGACGTTGGCCGCTCCGTTGATCGGTCCATGGTGCTGCAAAGGGTGTTACAAAAAGCAGATCTGGCGAAGAAGTCGCACACAAACACCAGCAGCGGCGTACCCTTTCTATGACCTTGATGCACTCGGGGTACCCGTGCAGGGCCGCTGTTGGGAATGGTCAGAAACATTGCCAAACAGATAGGAGACACGGTGGATAGGTCGCTTACCAAGGTGAGTCAGAGTATAGCCAATGTTGTCGCGTGCCTGTTGAATTGGCATTAAACGTGTGCGTGTCGTTAGCGCAGCAAAGAGGGAAGCTGAGGGGTGGAGGATGGGCCGCACATTCACAAAATGTCGGTTGTGGTCCTCGGCCAAGGCAGCGTTGAGCTCCTCGTAGCGGTTGCAGCGAACCAAGTGGAAAAGGTGAGCCATCGATTGCCGCAGCTTCGTCTCTGGCGGTTGGAATGAAAGCACTATCATCAATGTCTTGCCTCTCATTGCTTTTGATGGGCAGAGAACCGACCCGGAGGCACCTCCATGGTGGGCTTGTTGATGACCGTGCCCAAGGCCTCACTACACTCAGCCTAACAGTACGGTTCAGTTCAGCTCCTCTGAAGTGTAACCGTTGTTCCTGGTCATGTAGCACCACGTACATTGTCTTGAGGCACCAAGCACAACGGAGTGCGGTGTTGCGCATCTCTGGGCTTAAGAAATGCGCCAGCACTGCACAACCACAGCTGTGAGAATCCGCCATCGAACAACCATGTTCACACCTTGGGCGTACCTGAGAAGCACGCGGACTGCTTCCGTGTGGCCGAGCTTGGCCGCCAGGTGGAGCTGCCGTACCAAAGGGTTCAAGTGTGAGTGCCAGTGGCCTGGAGCAGGTGCAGAGTGCAGGATGTGAAGTGCTGTACAGGTGTCTGCATGTTGAGATGTGTCACAGCGTCGACAGGCGCCCCGTTCTCTGGAGGAGTCCAATAGAGTACACCCATTAACGTTGTTGCGAAGAGGTCAAAGGCGGCGCGTACGGATGAGAGTCCGGAGGCAGTCCACTCTGCCATAAAGAGCCGCAGCGTGCAAAGGTGTGTTGCCCAGTCCGTCGGCTATCTTCACAAGGGCCTTGCCACCTTTGAACAACGTCAGCGCAGAACAGTAACATTTCACCTGTCCAGCTGCAGCATCTACTGGGGGAATGCCGTCAGGTTACCTTTGCTGAGTAGGTGCTTGAGGTGAGGCTCGTTGCCGGTGCGAACTGCGTGCATCATCTGCTTGAAAAGCACGTCCGGTCGTACATCCACGGCCTGCATGCATGTGGATCACAAAGAAAATCACAATGTGCTCCAACAGATCGTGACCTCAGGCAGCAGGAGATGATACCATGTGTGTGTCCGCTGCCTGAGTGTGTGGTGGTATGTGTGAGGCCTTGGCTCCGTGTTCTTGCAGGAGCTGCTTGATTTCCTCGGAGGTGCAATAGTCGAGGGGCGTCCTTCCTGACATACCAAAGCAGTGTGAGCCCGCATAAGCGACAAGCACAGTTTAAACCATCTACACTCACGGCAGGTTACCCAAGTTGTCTTGAGCGTTGATGTGCGCCTTGTGGTTGATGAGAAGGGACACGCAGGCCTTCCTGTTGGCCTGGGCTGCGTGATGAAGAGCCGTTCGGCCCTCACTATCCTTCTTCTCCACATTGATGTCGGCCTCCTTGAGCAGCTCGGCCACTACCCTGGCTTGACCCTGGAGAGCTGCCAGATGCTGTACGCCACGCCAAATCAGGGTCGAGCTTCAATAAAAGCAATGCAAATGGTGCACGAACCAATGGCGTCCAGCGAGACTCGAACGATTCCTCGTTCACATCCTGTTCTCCCGCGTGTGAGGTCAAGTAACACGTGCAGACACTACATGGACCACATGAGGATAGAGTACCACGTGATGAAGCTTGAGAAGGGCGGCGAGCGCTCGAATGCATTCTGCACTGCCGTGGTTGGCAGCGAGCTGGCGGATACACGTACTCAGTCACCACGCAGGGTCAAACAAAGAATGTGACCCAGGAATGCGCACGTGAAGAGGAGTCTCGGCTGTGGTGCGAGACCGCAAGACGTATGTGGGGTCGGTAGGCGACTCCTCGAGGATACGCTGTATAGTCACCGCGTCGTTTTCTCGAGCGCTATCACACACGGGTAAGCGAATCGGTTTCCACAAAGAGGGATTCATCCCAACGTGCCCACGTACCAGTGATAGAGAGTGTAACGCTTCGCTGTGTGACTGTGAGCCTGGCGGACGTGTGGAATGGAAATGGCGGCTGAGGGGGGGGGGGATGAGCATTGGGACTAGTACCAACACAAGTCGATGGCAAGTGAAGTGGGACAGTGCACGTACGAGAGTGGGGCAGCGAGTTGAGGAAGTGCGCCAGGTCTGGGAAGTTATCGCCATAGGGAAGGATCTGAAATTGCTGATAGCCAATGCGGTCTCGTTCCCTGTGGACCAGGGCGCGCCAGTACGGGTGGCAAGTGAGCATTGGAAAAGTTCGAGAAGACTGAGGTAGACATACACTACATGTTTGGCCACATCGGGCGTGCGGACGAGGCGGTAGTGCCAACGTGGTGACTTTGGCAAAGATGCGCGAGCCCAGTCCATCAACCTCGTCCATGTGGGATCGGCCAGGCCATCACCTGAGCGCACAAGGAAATGCCACAGCTTGCGTCAGGTATAGTGTACAGCAATGGTGGAAGCGAAGATGTGCGCACCAAAGCCGATGAACAGAAGAGAGTAGGTCATGGCCATATGTTTAAGCACGGCCGTGTACTCTTCCTCGCGGGCAAACTCGGCGTAATCGGTCGCACTGAGCACCACCGGAGCACTGTCCTTGGCGTCCCAGTGGCACCCATTCCAGTGCCCGTTGATGTGAAACACCTTTCCCTTCCTGTTCTGCAAGCGCCCACTTGTCCGTGAGAGGCAGGGGCCGCAAAGTGGTAATAGGGGGGGTACCTTCAACGGCCCCAGGATGTACTCGTGCACGTTGTTCCACGTGACTGTGTCCCACCCGGTGTAGTCTTCGATAAGGTTATCGAAGTTGGTTGTCATTACGGGAATGTTCAGTCGGCGGAGAGCGTCGAGGAGAGTGACGTCCTGTGTAGCCACACAGAAGGCTGTAATGTGAGCCCGCAGCGCTGGCACACGCCCGTCATTCACAAGAGGGTGAGCATGCACCCTGACGCTCAGCCGACCGACCGTTTCGCCAAAGAACTTGCGCTTGTTCCCTGGGCTCAGCGTGGACAGTTCCTCAGCCGCCTCCAGGTACCTCCCCTCTTCAATGTTCTTCCTCATGTTGAGGTAGTTGGGCGAGGACTCGGACCAGTTCTTCACGTCCTTGCTGAAGCTCAGACCCCGCTGCAGCAAACCTTTCCATGTGGCCGCCTCTGCGTTCTGTGCACGGTAGTTAGCGAATACACCACCAATGGTCAGACAGAGGCGCTCCATACCAGCGTGGCGGCGGCCGAGACGCCAGCACCCACGACGGCGATGACCTCTCTCGCCTCGAGCGACTTGCGGAGCGTTTGCAGCACTACATCGCCTTCCCCTTCCCTCTGCCTCTCTTGCTCCTCTGACCTCCAGGCGACCCGAGCGTGGCGCTGTCCTCCTACGTAGTGCGCTATCGCCAGCAAGCGCCCCTGCACCGGCACTTCATAACATAATCCTTTGACGTTTGTATTACCTCCTATTGGGTTGGGGGAGGGGGGGGGGCATACGGAGCCTTGTTGAGAGAGGTGCAGCACATCTCGGCACGCGTCCTAGCCTCATCGTACGTGGACTGTGCTCCTCGCCCAGCTCGCGAGGTTGGCCTCGGTCTCGTAAATGCCAGGAAAATAAAAGAATTGTTTGCTTTTTCCGCTGCTTCACCAGAACAAGACAGGCCACTGAGAGAAACTGATGTTTATTGACTAATCATGTTTGTGCGAAGGAGTAAAGACAATGTAGGCCGTCGCGAGAGGACCCGCACCAAGCGACACGCCACCCCAAAACAGTCTGCACGGGAAGAGCCGTCAGTACCGGCAGCACAGTCGCAGCACACTTTAGGTGGTGGTTTGGGGGGGGTTACCGAGAACGCCCTTTGCTTTCGGCAAGGCCCGCGTTGATAAGAGCGAGCGTGCCCCAACCCACCACCCGGAACGGCGTGAAGAAAGGGAACCGCACAAACACCTCCTCAAAGCCTGTGAGCCAGCGGAGGGGACGGGTTAGGGTTGCGCGGGGNGGGGGGGGGGGGCGTAAAAAGAGCCGAGTACCCCTGGGTGGTCGTCTAGCTGCCATGCTTCTGAAGTATGTGTTGTTGAGTGTGTCGTGTGCGGTATGTGCGTGCGGTTCGGCCTTTCTCGCTCCTTGTCGCCACCTTACCACGAAAATCGACGAAAAGAGAAGGAAATAGGTCGAAGCGTTGGTTGTGAAGCTCTCGTGGATGCAAGTGCTAGCACATTCATTCATCTGCTGCCTTCTTCTCTACAACATGCACGGCATCCCTCTACTAAGATGGAGCGGCAGCCAACGCAGGCACTGTCGCTGAGCAGATGATCGGGCGACGGCCTGCCGTACCAGACGTTGGTGAGGGGAGCACTTCAAAGGACGATGTGGAAGTAGCCGATGAGGAAAGCGACGAAGGCGGCCAGGAAGATGAGGCCCAGATCAAAGCCGGTCAGCCTCAGCGCCTGCTTCTTCACTCCGCCCACTACGGCCTGACTCGAGTTCCAATGTCGGCGGAAGCCGGAATCTGGTGGTATGGGATGCCCATGAGATGAGAGGCCGACTTGAGCCAGCAGGGAGGAGGGCAGCTAAGTAGTACCGATGTCCTTCTCCTGGTACTGTTGAATCTGAGAGAGCAGCTCTTTGACTTGCGCCTTGGCCGCGTCTCTTTCTTTCTGTGTCGCTTGTAGCTGGGCGAGTACCTGCAGAAAGACACTTGGGCGTAAGTGCGGCCCGATGCGAAACGAAAAGCGGGAGAGGGACGCACTCGGGGGTACTCTTGTTGCAGCTCCGTTCCTGACAGTGCTGTCACCACTACGCCCGCTTCGTCTTTGGAGAGGGGAGGGGATGGTCAGCATTGCAATGCGTGTAGTGGTGGGCACTATCAGGTACACGACGCTCACGTACTCAGTTTCTCTAACCGGCCGTCCTTCTTGTCATTCCCTTTTGAGCTCTTTCCTGGGACGTCCGCATGTTTCTGCTCAGCACGGACGGAGCGAGGGTGAGAACGAAGAGGATCACCACAACAGCAGCCGTAAGGGAAGGTGTGAACCTACCGTGCCAGCACCGACTTTGGTGGGCGTGGGAGAGGAGAACCGGCATTTGAGCTTTTGCCTGTAGATCTGATCGCTACTCACCGATTTGAACTGTGCAAAGAAGGGAGCGAAGAGGGAGCAAAGCGCGGACGAAAGAGTGAGAACGTGTCATGCCGCGCAAGCACTGACCCAGGTCACACACAACACAGGCTGCTGGCTGGATGATGGGTAAGGAAAGAGGAGCGCAAGGGTGTGGTACCAGCTCAGAGAGAGAAATGTCCTCGCCAGTGGCAACGGAAGGATCGAGAATGAGGCTCTCCACCTGAAACTTGTCCTTGCAGTGCAAGCTCTTGGGCGGGTCTTTGTGAAAGCTAAAGTGGACTGAAGAGTACAGAAAGAGGAGTCAGCGCCAGCCACAAAGCACGGCTCATGCCGTAGCAACAGCAGACAGGAAATCACAAGTTCCTGCGCGGGGGAAGCAAAGATGGAATCTTGAGCGTGTGCGTACTCTGCAGCTCGATTGTCTCGCCCGGTGGGATGACGCCGATGTTTGGTCGCACGCAGTATCGCTGGGGGCGGGTGGTCTTGACCTTGTACGCAACAAAATCTTTGTCGCTAGGATTTTGTAGCTTCAAGATGTTGGTAATGATCCTGTTCAGTGGCGCTGCGGAGGCAATGATAAAGAGTTGAATTAATTAAAAGTAATTAACCAAAATAATTACCTTCGCTGACCTCGCGCTGGAAGACAATAAAAGAAAGAAGGCAGGTCGTACGAGGAAAGTAAAGGATCAAAGGGTTGATGATAAGGGCCGGCTCTTTGTCGTCCTCATCAGCAAAGGCAGTATTGAAATTTTCGATGTGCGACATATTGCTGCTATACGAGATCACTTCTGGTCTCCACCTCCAACCAACCTCACGCGTGCAGTTGTCTATCAATCAATGGAGTGTTCGAGGGCTTCGCTTCTGGATGGAGGCTTTGGTTTGTTGGCGCCTTTTTTTTGTGGTTGTCCGAATCTGTCGGCCAAATTTCGTTTCTCTCCAAAATTCGACAACGAACCAAGAATTGATTTCGGGGCTCATGTGTGGGATTGGGTTAATCATCGAAAGAAGAGGAAGTGATGAGGCCTCACCCAGTGGTCCTCCGATCGATTTCGATGTTATGCGGAGGGAAATAGCGAAGCGCGGGCCTGACGGCAGCAACGAGCTTGTGGTTCAGGCGAACGATTTCTCGCTTACCTTCATTGGCTCTGGTCCGTTGCCCACCCCTTTTGGATCCCAAAGCTTTCCCTCACCCCTTGGCTTGCAGTGCTGGCGCTGCGTGGCCGGCAGCTCGTTGCGCAGCCGCTTCAAGACGACGCCAACAACGTGCTCCTGTGGAATGGCGAAGTGTTTGGCGGCATCAAGGTAACGGCGCCGTGCATCAACCAAGCCAGGTGGGTAACGCAAAGCAGCGATCTCACTCTCTCTTGGGTTGTTCTGTGCCCAGGTGAGCGAGGAGCAGAACGACACCGCGGTGTTGCTGGCACTCCTTTCTGGGTGCAACACCACGACCGAGATCGTAGAGCTCCTCGAGACTGTAGAGGGACCCTACGCCTTTGTCTATTGGCAAGTACGTCTCGCGGAATGCTGATCGTCGTGATGGCATGCCTTCTAAAGCCTACCCTACTGTTAAGGCAAGCAACAAGCGGCTGTTCTTCGGCAAGGACAAACTGGGCCGCCGTAGCTTGCTACTTCATCGACCATCGTCGAGCTCAGAACCCCTCATTCTCTCCTCCGTAGCCGCTCTCCCTCAAGAAATCTACGAGTCGACCACTTCTGCGAAGCCGGACAAGGAGAAAAGGTGCACCCCGTACATGGCTGCGCCGGGATCCCGGCTAACTGGATTGATCGCTAAATGGCGCAACTACCCGAAACAGCGGTGATGAGGAGCAGGAAGAAGAGGATGAAGACGAAACGGGTCACTTCTGGGAAGAGCTGTCCACGCAGAACCTGTACTGCATCGACTTTGCGCCCAAGGGCGAACAGCCCGAGGCGGAAGCGAGTGCGGAGGCTGCGAAGGAGGATCTACACAGTGGCGTCAGCCTGACCAAGCTCGGGAATCGGGCAATCTTCCCTTTTGGTCGAAGAACGTTGCTCGAGCCGCCACGGTCTACATCCGACGCTCACAGCCTACAGAAAACCGACGAACCGCAGGAGTTGACGAGCGAACAAGAGCAGGACTCGCAGGAAACAAGTTCCGACGAGGCGGTGCAGCGAGACTGGGACGCGACTGTGAGCGCGTTCCTGGAGGTGCTCAAGAGGTCCGTGAGCAAGCGCGTGTCCAATCTTCCGCCAGGCAGAGCGTACGCGACCCTCCGCAATCGGCTGTCGCCCAACTGTTGCGCAGCCACTGACCACCTAATGCAGGCCGGGCAGTCGCGTGGGCGTGTTGTTCTCGGGCGGCCTCGACTCAATTGTCTTGGCGCGGCTCGCCGATCTCTATGTTCCGATGGACGAGTACGTGAGGGCTCGACATCTCTCTCTCTCTCTCTCTCAATAATCTTGACTCCAACTAACACCAAGGCGTGGCTAGGCCCATCGACCTGCTCAACGTGGCATTTGCGGCCAATCAGGCGCTAGCCAAGTCCGCACCAGTGCGTCAAAATAAGAGCAAGAAGAGCAGAAACCGCAAAACAATCGGTGATCAATCCGAGGGACCGCCTTCGAGCGCATCTTTGAAATGTTCGTCTCCATCTCTCTCTCTCTCTACTTTGCGTTAGACCGACGTCTCACGTGGTAC
Organism: Acanthamoeba quina; assembly: GCA_000826445.1. Classification (NCBI taxonomy): domain Eukaryota; phylum Discosea; order Longamoebia; family Acanthamoebidae; genus Acanthamoeba; species Acanthamoeba quina. The sequence continues at coordinate 24,441 of CDFN01059923.1, read as the reverse complement.
TGGTTTCTTTTGCGCCAGCTCCCTATGACGCCGTGCCCGATCGGCAGACCGGCATCCGTGGGTGGTGCGAGTTGCGTTCAGTCTCGCCCTCGCGCCGATGGAACTTCGTCGAGGTGAACGTTCTGGCCGATGAGCTACACGAGCATCACAACCAGGTACCGGCACACAGCCAACTGCTCTTTTTCCGATTGTTTTATATTCATCACGCCTATCAGATCATGCAATTGCTGCATCCATCTACCAGCTTGATGGACCACTCGATCGCCGCAGCTACCTGGTTCGCAGCGCGAGGCCAAGGTGCATGCCATCATGGTTGGGTGGGTGTGCGTGTGGAGAGGTATTAAGAAGCAACAACATTGCTTTCCACAGGCGTGATTCGACCCGATGTCGCCCTGCTTGCCTCCGTCGGAGTTACTACAGAGTCTGTAGCTGCCAACGATACAGCGGAAATTGAGCGCACCGAGGAGGCAACTGACTACTTGAGCCCTGCACGAGTGCTGCTGATCGGCAGCGGCGCGGACGAACAGTTTGGAGGTACGTTAGTTGCCTCCCCGAGGTCTGTTTTCCTCCCTCTCACTGCCCTGACAACTTGATGCGCAGGCTATGGACGGCATCGCACGGCATTCCGCCGGGGCGGGTGGGTGGCACTGCAGGAGGAGCTGGAGAAGGACACCACGCGGATATGGAAACGAAACATGGGTGCGTGCGATGAAGCACCGACGACGTCCCATCCACATTCTCATCTCGCTTTGCCTCGACAGGTCGCGACGATCGAGTCATCAGCAGCACCGGCCGAGAATCCAGAATTCCCTACCTGGATGAGGTACCCTCGTCTAGCAGCTCTGGAGTGGTCGTGTCATGGGGGGTCAAACTAACTGCCTGGCGTGGGTCGTCGCAGGAGGTCGTTGCGTTCCTCAATGCGACGCCGCTGTGGCAGGTGTGCGACATGCGGCTCCAGCCGGGAGTGGGCGACAAGGCCCTGCTTCGGGAGGCGGGACGGCGGCTGGGCCTCACGGCGAGCACAAGTTTGGTGAAGCGCGCCATCCAGTTCGGAAGCCGCATCGCCAAAGTCAGCCAGCCCAACCAAAGCGAAGGCGGTCGCCGCAAGATCAAGGGAGCCGACGCCATCACGCTCAGCCTGCGCGCACCGCAGACACAGCCCTGAGGTGTAATTCTGTAGACAACCATTTCTCTGTGGATTTTATCCTGCGAAGAAGAAAAAGAAAAAGAAGAAGAAGATTGAAGCTTGCAGCTGGCCACAGGCTCACAAGCAGCGATGGAGAGTACGGTTCAATGAGTGCACATTCGGGGGTGGCAACCACTGTTTTCTGGTTGACTGGTGGATTCTTTTTTCGATTGATGCAGAGCACCTCTTCAATCTGAAGTTCACATCAAAGCAGCTGCAGCGCGAATCAAAGCGATGCGAAAAGAAAGAGAAGCAGAACAAGCTCAAGCTCAAGCATGTGCGTACCCAATCAGCCTCACAGCCTTCAAGCTTCACATTGGACAGTCCTCACTCTGACCTCGTGTGGGCGCCTGCGTGGTGCAGGCCATTGAAAAGGGCAACATGGAGGGAGCTCGCATCTATGCTGAGAACGCCATTCGAGAGAAGAACCAGTCCCTGTACCTACGCCGCCACTCTTTGCACACGGTTGTCTGCCCCGTTGCTTACCCTCCACTCTGCACGCGTCGCAGCAACTATCTGCGATTGGCATCACGCATCGACGCGGTGGCGGGCCGCGTAGAGACTGCCGTGCGGATGCGGCAGGTACCTGCACTGCCACGATGTGAGACTGACATCACAGCTGCGTCTCTCGCCCACTCACTGGGTCTGCTGTGCGTTCTCTCTCAGGTCACACGGTCGATGTCTGGCATTGTAAAGAACCTCGAAGCGGCCTCCAAATCAATGAACCTCGAAAAGGTACTCGCACACAGTGCTCACTGTGCAGTGAGCTGCTGAGTCGCTTGGAAGGCCCTGCACAGCTGTTGCGGTTGGAGGTGTGCTGATCTCTGTGTGTGAACCTCTCCCTCGCTCTCTCTAGATGACCCAAGTGATGGAGCAGTTCGAAAAGCAAGTCGAAGATCTCGGTAACTGTTTTCCCCTTCTTCGCTCTCCTTGCTCTCCGCCTCTCTCTCTCTCTCTCTTATCATTCGCTTCCCTTGTCTCCGCGGAAAACAGATGTTCAGTCGACATACATGGAGGGAGCTATGAACCAGACGGCGACCCTGAGCACGCCACAGGAGCAAGTGGACTCGCTCATCTCGCAGGTGAGAAAGACCCCCTTCCCTGCCCCTCTGTAGAGAATAACCCATCTTCGGTTGGTTGGCGCTGCTCGTCTGATCCTCGTTGTGTCACCTGTGCGCATAGGTGGCGGACGAGCACGGCCTCGAACTCAGCGGCCAGTTGGGCGTCGCCGCGCCGCAGATGGGCACCGCACAGGCCACCCCCAGCAACGTACGCTTTAAAGCCGCTACTTCCAGGAGCTCACCATTCGAGTCCTCGTTTTACTGACTCCACTCCCACGCGCACACCACCAGGATGACTTGGCCGAGCGGTTGGCGCGTCTGAAGGCCCTCTCGTGAGGTCCACGCCGGTGCAGGTGGTGGCCACCCATGACACCGAGCTCCCAACCCGCACCCACACGTATTCGCTTGTACCTGATTGTTTATTTTTCCCATTTTTTTACACCCCCCCAATCGCGGGCACCAGAGCTTTGATTGTGGTGCGAGCAAGTGTGGTGGTTGCAGTGCAATGTGAGCTGTGCTGCACTCCTCTCAGCTTGCGTCCGCATTTCAGCCGGGTCGGCGAGGAGGCAGCGGAAGATGGGCCAGTTTCCGGGGAGCTGGCTCGAGCTGTCACGTGCTGACGGCGCTCTATCACGACGCGCTGTCCAAGAGGTAAGTCCATCGCAGGTGGGGCATAACACCACACCACCGCCCAGAGGAGGAAGACGATGGTCAGAATGAGCCTCC
>CDFN01059917.1:2377-12473 GCA_000826445.1 Acanthamoeba quina | reverse complement strand
TTGAGAGATTAGGACTCTCTAATGAGATGGGTGGGAGCAACAGGGTGGCCGTACGAGGACTTGAAAGGCAGTGCCGATGACGATACCGATGGCGAGCTCGGCCACCGAGCTTCGCCCCAAGAAGTCAGCAAACTCCTCCCAGAAGCCCACGGTCTTCTGCACCGTGTAGGACACGCCCTCCCCGATCTTGGTACGCAAAGGCGTCAGCTCCGTAGGCACGAACGACATCATGCTCATCCTCGCTCGCTCAAGGCCGCGTCCTGCACCGCCAACCTGCCGAGCTCAACGTTGGTCGATAAACAAGAAGAAGTGCTCCTCGTCCAATAACCGCCGATGACGTTCGCTTCTACGGTGGAAATAAGAATAAAAATATAAATATATATTGCTCGGCCGGAGCAAATCCACCCAAGAAGAGGGCCAACCACGAAAAAAAAAGTCCACGTCAGCAAGCGCCGTAGGCAAACGGCACCAGGCGGTGCTGTATATTTATGCATTCGTCATAGTGGCGAAGAAGATGCTGATAAGGGAGCTTCATTAGAGCGGCGATGACAAGATGATGGATTTGGAGATTGGGAGTGCGGTTGTTGCGGATGTGTGATTTGATGTAGGAAAAGATGAGCTCGCATGGATTGAGTTCCGGCGAGTATGAGGGCAGGAAGATGTAGGTGATGCCGTAGTGGGCAAAGAGGTCGAGAAGGGCGTCGCGTGTTTCGCCGGCGAAGTGAACAGCAGCGTTGTCGACGATGAAAAAGTCCCCGGCCAGCAGCCGGCCGTTCTCGCTGGCCGCCAGGACGAAGGAGAAGAAGTCCCACTCAGAGTTCGACTGGGCCCGCATGTCGATGTAGAAGGGGTTGTGGTGGTTGGCCAGGTCAACCAGGAGGGTGATGGAGAATGAGTCCGCCAGGTCAGCAGCGTCGTGGAGGTAGAGCTCCGCCCCAACAGGACCCACAGCCCGGTTACGGTGGAGCTGTCGGGAAACGAAGTGCGACTCGTCGCAGAATTTGAGCCTCCCCACAGGGATGTGTGGGATGAAGATCTGTTGGACGAATGAGCGCTGCACATCCACTCCCTGTGCATTGAGCTTGGAGACATGGTCACGCAGCTTGAAGTGGGGGTGGAGGTGCACATTTCACCAGAGAAGAGCTTGGATGAGCTCATCAATGACTGCACCAAACTTGAGATGCCTGCAAAAGAGTGGTGAGAAAGAGATGAAGAGGACAGCAATGAAGGACAAGTGCACCTGAACCCACCCCATGGCCCAGGGTGAAAATTTGGGTCTGTGACCTTGTGTTGCCAGTAGTGTGCAATGTTGCGTGAAACTTGAAATTGCTGGGCGGCAGCCCACTCCCCATGCTCAAGTGCAAAAACACCAAGAGCAAGCTGGCTTGTACACCAACACCTCCTGTGCATACTGATTAAAAACAGGGAAGATTGTGGTGTGGTTATGGAGTATGTTAGCTACCTTCTTCTCTGTTGCTCTTTTTGAAGCTTGAGCTGCTGCACTGAGACCAAAAACATGTGAGGCATGGCCAAGTTGTAGAGTAGAGAACCAGCAAGTGCATCAGAGTCATAGCTGGTGCAGGATGAGATGCCAAACCATATCTAAACACCACCCTTATATACACCTGGACAGCTGCCACCTCCTACATAAGGTCTAAGACTGTCAGGGGGGCATCCTTGTGCTCAGTTCTATGAACAATTTTGAAGTGTTTGATGGCCACACACCCAATTTTGTTGTTGCTTTTTCTCTGCACTCCACACAATGCAGTGTGCTCTCATCTGCCTCTCCACCATCAAGAGCTATGAGGATTTCTACAGGGTCACCAACAAGGTGTGCCCATACCCCAAGAACCTCTTTAAATGGGTAACTTACACAGAGAGTGAGCAAGTGGAGGGTCTCTGGCCACAGGCACAGCTGGTGTGGAGTGGTGAAGGCAACACTCCACACCACTGTAATGCCTGTCATGTGCCAATGTATGAGCCAAAGGTGTGCCCCAGCACTCTTCACACCTGTGTCTTTGCTCCCTGTGCTGCCTTCAAGTACTGTCTGCGCAAGATTGACAAATGTATGCAGCCAAGAATACCTGTTTTTCCTTTTATTTTCTTACTGATATTTTTTTGGGCAGGCCCAACACACACACAGGAGATCAAGCAGCTACAGTTGGTGAGGAAGGAAGAGAAGAAGCGCAAGGCAGCTGCAGGGCAGACCAACATGTCTGAACAGAAGAGGAGGAAGAAGTCTGAATGCATGCTGAAGCAGGGGCATCTCATCTCCTTGTGGAATCAGCTGGGCAACAATGGAATGTGAGATCTAATCAATGGCAGCATTGACACAGGCTGCAACACAGCCCCTGAGGTGCTTGACCTCACCTCTCTGCCCAATGACATCAACCCCATGCTGGCAACTGTGGCACCACAGGTCAAGTCTCTTCAAGACAACCTTCTGGCAACAATCCACAAAGCTGACCTGAAGCTGGCAGCTAAGCAATCCTACCTCCATCCTCCACCCTCTCACCTCCTCTCCACACTCACCACTGCTGCCACTTCACACACCCCCATGGTGCAACTCTCCTTGGCCCAGTTGCAGGAACGCTGTCAAGCCAATCTCAATGAAAACAAGTACATTTCCCTTTTCTCTTTTGCAAGAGATCTGCTCTTCTCTGACTTAACCCTTTCAGGGAGATTGAGAGGCGTGAAGCTGAATTGATGGCTGCACAGACAAACGACCACCTCCTTGACAAGTTCAACCGCATACAGCGTGAGGTTGAATGATGTGGGCTTTGTGAGATCTTCACAGTTCCAGCAACTAGCTCTCCTTCAACCAATGTACCTTTGAATAATTCGCAAGAATGAAAGATCTTCAAAGAAATCTTGTCTGCCGCTCGCTAAGCACCACAGCCACCGTCCATCAACCGCTTGCTGACGTGTACTCTTTTTTTTTCGAGGTCGGCCCTCTTCTTGGGTGGATTTGCTCCGGCTGAGCAATAACTAAAAATAACTAAAAATAAAAGAATATTTGTATTTATTTATTTATTTTATTTTATCTCTTTGCTCTTCTGAGGAGGACGAAGAGGGAGGAGGTGATGAAGTGGTGGCCCTAGTACTGCTCCTACCACTTGGAGGGGTCGAGCCACTTCCTGGGGCGGTAGAGGTTGACCGGAGCCGGGCCTGCGGGCTCGGGGAGGTTGAGGCGCGAGTACTGGGCCGACACCTCGGCGTCCCAGGTGGCCTTGAAGAAGGCCAACGCCTTGGGCCTCAGGCCGTACTTCTCCTGCGCCTTGAACGTGTTCCAATCTACACATCGCACGACACACGACACACGACACACGACACACGACACACGACACGAGGTGTGAGCTCCGTTCCGGAACAGCGGTGCGAGCCTGCGGGCGAGAAGACGAGAGAACGTACTCTTCCGCTGAACAAACTCCTTGAGCGCACCCTCGGGGAAGGCGTCGAACTGGGTCTCGCCGTCGAGCTGCTCGAACAAGAGGAACACGTATCGGTGACCGCCTGGCAGAGGAGGATCAAGCAGTCAGGGTCAGCACACATCACACCAAGACAAGACAAGGCAAGGCAAGACGAGACGAGACGAGACAATCGCCAGAGGTCAGTGAGTACTCACCTCCGTGCTTCTTGGGCATGGGCGGGAGGTAGTCGCACAGCACCCGGCCCTGCGAGATGTCGTTGCCGGGAATGTTGGTCCTGTGCCCGCCCCCGCAACATAGAGTCGGTGAGCAGCATGTGCGCGCGGTGCGACGTTGAAGGGGTGTGTGTGTGTGTGTGTCACGTACACCAGCCAGTGAAGAACCTCCTTCCCTCGGCCCTGCTCGTGCGGGACCACCCAACCGGGCTTCACGATCTCCACGTCGTCGGGCACCAAGTCGGGGTCATCTGAGTAACAGAGGGCCGAAAAAAGCGGGTCAGCGGGTGGTCGAAGCTGGAGAGCGCGATTGGCGATTCGTAGTACCGGGGGTGGTCATGATGAGCGTCCATCGCTTGGTAGGGTCGCTGGGCCACGACACGCGAGGCGTCGTCTGGAGCTGTACGTAGAGACGAGCGAAGAAAGAGAAGTGAGATATGGGTTGGCACAGCAGCAGCAGCATGTGTCGTGAGCGTGCGGGTGCGAGTGGCGTGCCTTGGCTGGCGGAAGGAAATGCCCCTTGCGGACGACGACCTCAGGCGAGTACTCAACCTGGACGATGCCCCCGCAAGCATACCATCAGCGTCAGTACACATGAGCGCGGTGGTCGCTACTCGTGGGGATGGTTGAAGAGGAGGGTCCAACCTGCAACATGAAGTAGGGCGTGAAGGGCTCTGGCAGCACGTCTGGGAACACGCTGTGCAGCTTGGCCTTCTTGCGGATCTGGAAATGACGCATGTACGATAAACAACTTGAATTGCAGCACGCGCGTAGCAAATGAAAAATCTGGCGATGGAGGGTACATTTTTGTGTTTGGAGATTTCCGTCTCGGGATCGGGCTTCCAGCCAGGGAAGGGCGGGCTCGGCTTTGCGTTACGGAGGGCAGCCCTGTTCTTCTTCGCGACTTGGATTTGCGAAATGTTACGCCTCGCCCCCTCGGAGGCAAGAACGGGAGAATTATGCAAAATCCTCGATGTTCGTGCCGATTGAAGCGCCGTCCGGCTCACCCCCGACAGATTTGAGGCCGAGGGTGCCGCTGAGCGTGACCCCAAGCGGCAAGCTGGCTGCAGCGTGGTGCTCGTCCGTCGCAACATCTTGCAATCAATCAAGATTGGATTTTAGAAAAGCAAAAAGGAAAAAAGATTTTCTCGTTCGCTTTGATTTGGAAAAAGCGAAGTTGTATTTGTTTTGCAGCTTCAAGGTTGCGCGAGTTGGCTGCCCCCAATGGGCTGAAGCCAGCTCAGAAACAACTGTTCTTGCAGCGACATGCTCTTGGCGGGAATGACTTGCCCCATCTTCTCGGAGCCAAAGGCCTCGCGACAGGAGAGTGACACGCAAGGTTGAGATGGGTGATAGAAGTAGCAAGGAAGGAAGCACCCATCGATGAAGCGAGCCGCGCAGCGAGCTACGAAGAGGCGCGGCAGAGGCGCGGGCTGGCCATTCTAATTAGGCAAGCAAAGTGCTGCATGAACCTCAAACGGCGCAGTACATACAGATATGTCCATTCTGTTCACTCCTTGTTACATGCAGCCAACCCAGCACAAAAACACTCAGTTGCGCAGTCTCCTTCACCTGTTTCCTCCTTCACCTCCGCCAGTAGGTGCGCCAAAGACACCTGTGGAGAGCTATGAGCACACGTGTTGATTGGACCTTGGTTACTTACCACGGACGTTCGAAGTTACGGTTGGTGCTGCCCCGCGGGTAAAAAGACGGAAACGGACATTGCCAAGAAGAACGGTGGGGTGAAGGTGTCGATCGGTCGTCCTCGACAGCGACTGGCACCAGATTGCTGTGCGTCAACCGCGCTGTTCGGTCCAGCCTCATTCTCTCTTTTTATCTTTTATAACAGCTACCCATTTCAAGAGAGGAGGCAGTAACTGCTCCCTTTTTTGGTTCAATTATCTCTCGATTATTCTTATTATTTCCTATTTATTAGTTATATTTATATTCGCATCGAAGCCAACATTTTAATTTGATGTCGCTGCGTTCGAGCGCTTCGTACTCGCCCTCGACATCGCGAAAGAAGTCGGCCACATCTTCATCGACTTCGACTTCGCCCCCCTCTTCCCTGTTACCCGGATCATCATCATCATCATCTCTCGGCATTGCCTCCGCCCCCCACGAGCGGGTGGGCCTCGCCAAGAAAGAAACGAAAAAGAACGAAAACGGTGAGGGGGGAGGCGAAAGAACGAAAGCGACGACGAAAGCGAAAGCGACGGCGCGAGTGGAGGTCGTGGAGGGGGAGTCGGAGAGCGAGACCGAGCGGCGGAAGAAGAAGGAGCAGGCGCGCAGCATGCACATGGCCCTCAGCAGCGTGGAGCATGACGCAGTGGTGTGCGACGCCTCCCTCAACGACGACGAGCGACTCGAGGGGCTCAAGAAGCAGGTGAAGGTCATGAAGAAGACCAAGAAGAAGAAGGACAAGATTGAGAAGAAGGAGAAGGACAAGAAGAAGAAGGAGAAGAAGAAGCGAAAGGAGAAGAAGAAGGCCGAAAGCGAGCGGGTGGCCCAAGAATTCTTATCCGCTTCCTCTGCGTCGTCGTCGTCGTCGTCGTCATCGTCCTCCTCCTCATCGTCTTCTTCGACGCCGTCGACGTCGTCGCTGCTCAAGCACGCGCACCACCTTCACTCCGGCGGACTGCCGCAGCCGACCGCCCACGTCGTCAGCGGCGGCGGCCAGGCCCTCGTGCGCGTACTGTCGTCGCCGGCAACGTCGAACCCGTCGGAGGAGTTTGACGGCGTCAAACTCTACGGCGGCGGTGGCGGCGGTGCGCCCAAGGCGGGCTTCTCGCTCAAGTCGTCGGCGAGCTCGGCCGAAATGCTGAACATGATATCGCGCGAGGGCTTGGCCGCGGTGGCGGGCGCCGGGAATGGCGGCGACCCCGCCGGCGGAGCGAAAAGAGCGAAAGCGGCGGCCGAAAGCGACAAGGAGAGCGAAAGCGACAGCGAGACCCACGCCCATCAGCACCATCACCATGGCGGTGCGCAGCAGCAGCAGCAGAAGACCAACTCGTCGCGCCGGCTGCGGGTCGTGCGCAGCGACGAGGTGCCCGCCGACATCATCAGCCGCTCGGCTTCGCCCTCTGTCAAGGCCACCATCAACGACGACCAGCAGCCCGCGCCGGCCAGCGACGAGGGCCCCGACGACCAGCAGCAGCAGCAACAGCCGCAGCAGCCCAAGAAGCAGCACCACACGCGGCTGCTCGAGCGCGAGCGACGCAAGCGGACGGACTCGGTCAAGCGGGTGACGGTCGACTGGGACGACTTTGTGCTCGACGAGGCCGACGAGGAGAACGTCAACATCCTCTCCATCGCGCCCTCCATCTCCTCCTCGGCCTCGTCGCCCGCCGTGCCCACCTCGGCCGCCAAAGCGTCGGCCTCGCCGTCGTCGTCGTCGTCGGGGTCGCCGTCGCTGGCCAAGTCGATGCCGGCCTCGTCGCGCTCGGCCCTGCGACGATCGCACTCGAGCTCGCCCACCACCGGCCGCCGGGTGCACAAGCGGAGCGACAGTGTGGGCAGCCGCGGCAGCAGCGGGAGCGGGAGCGGAAGCGGCGGACGGCGCGGCGGAGGAAGCCACGGCAGCGGCGGGCGGAGACAGGCCGGCGCTGCCGGGGAGTTGGGCCTGGACGACGATGAAGACGAAGATGAGGAAGAGGAGGAAAACGACAACGACAACGACAACGACGAGGATGCGGACGACGAGTTCAGCCAGTCGGGCGCGGCGCCGGGCATGCCCTCGTTCCGCGCGGCCACCTTCGCCAAGATCATCGAGAAGCTCGTCCTCTTCGCCGCCATCAAGCAAGGCACGCCCTCCCCTTTTTATCCGTTAATTATTATTTATTTATTTTATTTAATTCTGTTTAATTCGCTATTGTGCGGGTAACCCGGACTCTCTGCTGTTTTACCCGTTTCCGGTGGTGTAGACCATTTTCTTAATTCCTGTTGCCACCAACCGCCCAATCGCCGAGGGGTTAACCAAAACACGCAACAACCACGCGAACACGAACATGTTCGTTCTTATTTTCTTATTTTCTTATTTTCTTTCTTTATAATTCTGTTTTTTTAACGAAATGTTTAAAAAACCAACAGACGAGGACAATTCGCTGCGGATCGAGGACGACTTTGCGTTCGACTGGAACTCGATCCGGGAGGAGGCCATCTCGCAGCTCTCGCCGCGCTCCGAGGAGGAGATGATCATGCGTGACCGCGAGGAGCAGGAGCGGCGTGCGCGCGAGGACCGCGAACGCGACCGCGAGAACGAGAAGCGCGCCCGGGCCCGCGAACGCGACCGCGAGCGGGAGAAGCGCGAGCGGGAGAAGCGCGAGCGCGAGCGCAAGGAGGTGGAGCGGGAGCGGGAGCAGCGCGAGCTCAAGGCGCGCCAGGTCCGACGGTTCAACAGCGGCGACCAGCCGGCCGCCAAGCCCTTCGACCTCGAGCCGCCGTCGACTGTTGCCGCCGCTGTCGATAACAAGACCCCACGCGGCACTAGCAATGCCGACAAGCGGCCGTTGTCGCGGTCGGCGGACAGGCGGCCGACGGTGGAGCGGGTCAAACGGAGCGAGCACCGGCGCGGGAAGAGCGCGGAGGACGCGATGGCGATCAGCGAGGCCGAGATGAAGCTGCTCGCCGACAGCATGCTCGAGAAGCGGCAGCGACAGATCGAGGAGCACATGCGCAACGCCAGCCGCAGCGCCGAGAACAAGTCGGGCGGCAGCAGCGGCGGCTTCGGCAGCGGCGGACTGGCGATGACATCGCCGCCCGGCGCGCGGAGGCATTCCAAGCAGCTATCGCCCGGGGGCGAGTCCGAAATGGAAAAGTCGCGCGACAAGCTCATGTTCGAGCAGGCCATGGCGATCATGCGACTCGAGGAGGCGGCCCGCAGCGCTTCGAAGAAACCCAGCGGCAAAGGCCGCCGCGACAGGGAAAAGGAAAAGGAAAAGGAAAAAGCCGGGAAAAGCCCTGCGGCCTCGGCCTCGGCCTCGCCCACGCAGACGAATGCCAAGCAGCTGCGCAGCGGCGGCTCCATACCGACGTCGACCACCACCAGCACCGGCGCCAGCGGCAAGAAGGGGGAGCTGAACAGCGGCGACCTGAGCGTTGGCGCCGGGGAGAGCAGGAACAAGAGCAGTTCGTCGAAGAGCTTCGATGACTTTGCCGAGCAGAAGCGGAAGGAGGAGCAGCGGAAGGAGCGACAGCAGCAGGACTCAAAGCGAAGTCCGGGCGACGAAAAGAACGAAGGAGACGCGGAAGGCGACAAGAACGAAGCTGAGGAGAAGAAAAAGAAAAAGAAGGCGAAGAAGGAAAAGAAGGAGAAGGCGAAGAAGAAGAAAGAGAAAACGAAGAAGGTCAGGGACGAAGCCGTGGATGAGGAGGCCCACTGCGCGGCGCTGTTCGACTGGGACTCGATCAAGCAGGAGGCCATGATTGCCCTCCCGCGCGACGACGGCGACGACAAGACGTCATCGGTGGCCCATCGCACCGGCACGCTCCGGTACATGCCGGCCGGCATCATGCCGCGGCCGTCCCTCTCCTCCAGCGTCTCGTTCCCCTCGCCATCAACGTCGCCATCGGGTGCGCCGCCCACCTTCGCCTTCGGCCCGGCCTCGTCGCCCGATGGCCCTCAGAAGAAGCGGCCGACGCTCCTCGAGCTCTTGGATGTCGACGCGGACGCGGACGCCAACGAGACAAGTGTCGACAGCAAGACGAAAGCGAAAGCGAAGACGGCGGTGCCGCCGATGAAGCTGAGCACGACGTCGCCGGGCGGGCTCACGCGGGGCGACGTGACCCAACCGACGCGCGAGAACGGGAACCAACGGCGAAAGGAAAATGAAAAGGAAACAAAGAAGGAAAAGGACCAGGCCACAGAGGAGCTAATTAGCCCGCGCGCCGCGCCCACGCGGCGCCGGAAGGCGGCGCATCACCACAGCCTCGAGCGCTCGTCGCCGGCAAAGAATGGCAGGAATGCCAAGCTTGACAGCGACGATGACGACGACGATGTCGACGGCAACGGCGACGCCATGATCCGGCGTCACAAGATCCTGCGAGACCGGACCAAGAAGGTCATCAACGATTCGCGTGACGTCGACAGCAGCGGCGGCCCCGTAAGTCGCCAGCCCTACAGCATCGGCACGTACCTGTCGCCGGGCCCGGATGTCGACGGTCGACGCGCGCGCCGGCTGCGGATGGCCAACGCCACGCCGATCCGGCGGCGGCCGCCCACGCCCGGCCAGGTCATGGCTGGCATCTCGGGCAACGCGCGCGAGCAGCCGACCATGGTCGAGGCCTTCGTGCTCAGCTACAAGTCCATCTTCACCCCGCGCGACCTGTGCCAGGCGCTCGTCAAGCGCTACACCACCGCCCCGCCCCGCGCCGCCGACGCCAACAAGATCCAAGAAGGGTGCGCCCGGCCCTCGCCGCTAACCAAAACGTTCCAGTTCTGAATGTGTGTCGTGT
>CDFN01059875.1:221-11413 GCA_000826445.1 Acanthamoeba quina | reverse complement strand
TCACTTCTCGCTCGGTCGCGGCAGCGCTTGCACGGCAACTCCTGCTTCCCGCCCAAACAGCCCGCACCAGCGGAAGTCGAAACTGGGCCCAGCTCCAGGCGCGTTGTGATTCCTAACATTCCACTCGACGCTGTCTTCTTGACTACGAGCCGCTATGGAATCACAAGAATTTGATCCCAGGGGCACTCACCAAGTTGAAGGTGTTCAGGCCAGGCTTGCAGCTCTTCAGGGCAGAGGAATGAGAGGGGGGGGAGAGAGAGTGAGGCATAGTTCTCTTGTAGGCGATAATGGGCTGGCGTTCAAGTAGGAGCTGATTTATTACGAAACGTAGAAGTGTGGTGTGTAATGTGTGCAAAAGAGAGTGAAGGAGGGGAGGGAGGTCAACTACTTGAAGCCTCGCGAAGAGCCGGGCGAGGTGCGCTGCTGCTGTCGCGAAGACGATGGTGACGAAGAGGAAGAGTGATGGCCGCTGCTTCGCGAATGTGAAGACGACGAAGACGATGATGACGATGACGAGCTGTACCGGTCTCTGCCGTCCCTCTCGCCTCGGTCTCTCCCGCTGCCTCCGCGATCCCTGCTGCTGTCTCTGCTGCTCTCCCGCTCTCGCTCCCAATCACGGTCTCGATCGCGCGACCGGCCGCCGCCGCTGCGGTCGCGGTCGCGAGGGCTGATGGACCGGCGTTCGTCGTCGCTGTCCCGATCGCCGTTGCTGGCCGCTGCCGCGGAGGAGGAAGACGACGAGCGTCGCTTGGACTCGCCGCTGGCTGCGGACGACGACGACGAGTCGATGACCCGCTTCTTCTTGGGCAGCACGAACCGCGGCTTGGCACCGCTGTCGTCGCCACGCGACTTGAACGACGGGAGCGTAGACTCCCGCTCGCGCTTCGATGATGATGAAGAAGAGGAGGATGATGACGAAGAAGAGGATGACGGAGACGGAGCAGCTCCGCCGGCGGAGCTGTAGTGCTGCATCTCGTATTTTGTACAGTTGTCAGCATTCGGCAACTCTGCACACAAAAAATAAAATTAGTCATGTCGGCCCGCACTGTGTGTCGTGTGCGTGCGTGTGTGTGCGTGTGGTGTGTGTGGTGTGTTAAGGGGACACTCTTACCCTGGATGAGCTTGGCGATGGCGGGCACGCCAAAGCCAAAGTACTCGGGACCGGAGACGGAGGTGAACTGGCGCTTGCCGGTCTCCTCGGTCTTCATGTTGTTGACCTTGGCAATGACCGCCGACCACGCCGCCGTCGCCGACTTCTCGACAATGGCCTCGTCCTCGTCGTCCTCGGGCGTCACCTTGAACAGCGGACCTGCACACAAGAACAGTGAGCCGCAGAAGCGCACCAGCACGCACACGACACGACTCGACACACGGCACACACGGCACACACGACACGACACACGGCCCGACATACAGAGAGAACGCACGAACCGTTGAACTTCTGGGAGGTCTGGAGACCGTCGAGAATTTCGCTGATGTAGTTGCAACGCACGGAGGGGTCCTCGAAGCTCGAGTACTGCCGCATCGACTTGAAGCCGACCGGCCAGATGTACCGCTTCTGGTGGAACTCCGGACGGTCCTTCGGAATGGAGCCTGTGAGGGTGCATTGCGGTTAGACCCGCTACACGCACACGCACACACAGGGCCATGAGACACGGTACCGAGTGCGAGGACTGTGAGACCGGCGATCTTGATGGGCATCTTGACCCGCCCGTGCTCGTCGGTGGGGAGGTCGACGATCTTCTTGGTCCGCGGCGTCTTGTCGCCGCCCTTGCCGCCCTTCTTCTTGCCCTTCGCCGACGCCGCCGATGCGGCCTTGGCGCTGCCGCTCTCCTTCTCGTCGTCCCTCTCCCGCTCCTTCGCGCCGTGGTGGTCCCGTCGCTCCTTCGCGTGGTGATCGCGCGTCGGCACCGGCGACGGCGATCGCTTGGTCTTCTTCCGCGCCTGCGTCGTTGATGACGATGACGACGACGACGACTTGCCGCCGTTCCTGGTGGTGGACGACGAGGGAGCGGCCTCGTGGTCCTCGTGGTCGGAGTCACCCCTCTTTCTCTTTTTTTCCTTCTCCTTTTCTTTCTCCTTGCTGACTGGCGGGTCCTTCTTGACGAACCGGTCCAGCGACTGCTGCTTACGCGAATCGGCGGCAGCGGCGGCTCGCGACGACGACGACGATGAAGACGACGACGACGACGTCGAGGTGGAGGTCGACGAGGAGGACTCCCGCTTGACAAAGTCAGGCATCTGCGACGAGAGGGCCACCTTGAGGATGTAGTCGAGCCGCTTGGCGAGGACCGTCTCGCGCGGGAAGTCGATCACCTGACGGTTGAGCAGCCCGCTGCGCTTGCGCTTCACGCCGCGCGCTTGCTTCTTGCCGCCCTCACCCTCCTCGCCGTTCATCCCGTCATCGTCGTTATCGTCGTTGTTGTCATCCTCTGCACCCTCGTCGTTGTTGTCGTGGTCCTCGATTTCGTCCTCGTCCATGTTGTCGTCGCTGATCTCGCCCTCCTCGCGGCTCTCGCGCTTGACCGGCGCGCTGTCGCCGTCGGTCGACGGCGGTGCCCCATCGGTCTTGCCCGCGTCGTGCTCGCCCTTGCGCTCGGATTCGACGCGCTCGCGCATGCTCTGGGCGATGGCGAAGAACGGGAGGTCCGGGTCGGAGCACACCTCCTCCCACCGGCCGTAGCCGTGCTTGTCGATGCCCTTGAGCAGCGCGATATCGTGCGTCGTCACCTGCCACCACTTAGGCAGCCCAGTGAACAGCCGTAGATTTTTCTGCACACACGACACACACCACACGCACACATCACGGCTATGGGTGAGCGACCGGTGGCTCTGGTGAGTGTGGCCGAGCTGGTGCAGCGGCGTACCAGGCGGAAGCGGAGCTCTTCGTCGCCGAGTTTGAGGGCCTTGCCGCGGATCTTGGAGAAGAGAATGATCCGCTGCAGCACCTTCATGGCCTGGGCGTAGGTCATCTCATCGCCGTCCTCGCGGAGAATGACCTCGTCCTCGGGCCGCTTGCCACGACCACCACCGGCGGCGGCCGCGCCCTTGCCGCCGGGCTTGCCCTCCATCTTCTTGAACAGGCGGATGGTGCTGCGGCACCGCTCGAGCAGCTCGACGTAGTGCTTCTCGATCATGGCGGGCGTCTTGCGCGAGAGGTTGGCGTTGCGCTGCATGACCTTCCAGTCGTACTCGCCGTCCTGGTCGTACGGCACGCCGTGCGTGATGAGCGCCCTGTAAAAGTCTGCGATGTGATCACCCAAAAGGTCAGTCGTGTTGTACGCCGTGTGTGTCGCGTGTCGCGTGTCGCGTGTTACCTTGCTTCTCTCGCTTGGACCACTCCTTGACGGGCTTGCTCGTCCTCATGTCTTCGTCCTTGGGGTGCTGCAGCTGGAACGTCGGGCCGCCAGCGTTCCTGACGCCTGCGGCGTCGCCCCTGCCACCGCCTTTATCGCCGACCACCAGAACTGGCCGCTTCTTGCGGAAGGAGACCTCGAGCGCGCGCAGGAGGTTCTTGAGGCGCAGATTGAGCGTCTTGGTCTGCGGCCACTCGACGACCTGGGGGCGCTTGCCGCGTCGCGAAGCCGACCGTCGCCTGCCGCTATGTACATCGAAGCCGCCGTCCGCATCGTCGCCCTCGCCGCCGCCAGAGGCCGCCAACAGCGCGGCCTCCTGGAATCTCTCATGGAAGCACAGCGCCGGGTCGGTCTTGATGTCGTCGTAGTGGCCCATGCCGTGCTTGTACACGCCCAGCAGGAAGCTCGCGTCCTCGCGCTTGGACCACCAATCGGGCATCATCCCGCGCGACATCGTCGGAACCTGCTTCTGCAGCTGCTCCACCGAGCCCTGTGATCATCGGCCGCCCGCGATGAGCCACTTGACACGACCAACGACACACAGGGGAAAGCATACCTCGTTGGCTTTGATGAGCTGGCCCAGCTTGGCCAGGTCCTCGAGGGCCTTGAGCAGCTTCTGCGCGTTTCTCTTCAGATACTCGATGAACTTATCGTCGTCGGCGAGGGTCGTATCCTCGAGCAGGCTTCGCCATCGGTCGTCGGGGATCGGGGTAGCCGCAGCAGCCTCGGCCTGGGGCGTTGGCGTCGGCGCAGGAGGCGCCTCCTTGTCCGCGGCGCCGTCCTTCTCGCCTTCGCCCTCCTTGGCCTTGCTGGCCTCGTCCTTGGCGGCGCTCGCGCTGCTTTCATCGGCGCCGGCCACGGCCGCGGTTGCAGCCGCGCCGCCACTGTCCGACGTAGCGGTGGCAGGCGGGTTGAGAGAGACGTTGGTGATCTTCTTGAGCACCTCCTCTTCGGTGCCGAGGTCGGGGTCCTCCTCCTTGGCGTAGTTGTAGATCATGTGCAACAGCGCGCGGCCGTAGCCCTCCACCTCGGTCTGCGTCCGTCGGGTGAGCTTGCCCAGCGTCTTGATGTCGTGCCACCTGCCGTAGCCATAGTTGAAGATGGCGCTCTTGAAGCGGGACCGCTCGGCGTTCGACCACTCGCGGCCCTTGGCCTTCTTCCCGCCGGCCTTGCCGCCGCCGCCGCCGTCTTCGGGCTCGCTGTAGGCCCCGTCGTCCTCATTCTCGGCCTCCTCGTCGGACACGCCGCCGCCGCCCTTCTGGCCGAAGCGCTTCACCTTCCGGCGCACGCGGGACCCGGTCTGGATGCTGGGATCGGGCACATTTTGCGCCGCCTCGGGCAGAATCTTCTTCCAGAAGTCGGGGTCGTCGAGGTCCACGTCGGGCGCCGACGAGGCCGAGCAGAAACTGGCCTTCGAGAATGCGGACAGCGCACCGCCGGGTTCACCACCTTGAAGAGTAGAAACAAAAAGAAAAGAATGAATGAAAGAAGAAGACAACAGTCAGTCGCGTGCGCGGGGCAAGTCGTGCGAGCCAAGCGAAGGAGGTAACAATGTTACCTTGACTCTCGGGCTTGAGGGTGAAGGACGACCGCTCGAGAATTTTGTCGATGTCCTCCTCGTAGTACTGCTCGCCTTCGTCCTGTCCCTCGCGGAACACGTCGTACGCGCCATACTTAAGCAGCGCGTCGATCTCCTTCTTGTCCAGCTTCTTCTCCTCACCGCCCGCCTTTTCATCCTCTGCAGCGTTTGATTGATCATCAGCATTGCGCAATTTATTATTATTATTGTTATTATTCTTTGGGGAACGAGTACCTCGATTCTCGGCCATTTTGCCCAGCACGGCTTGGTCAAGTCCAAGCTTGAGCGACGCCCTCTCGAACATGTGCCGCTCGTAGGTGCCTCGCGTAATCAGCCTGCAGACGACGACCGAGAGGTGAGCCAGATGAAGAAGGGGGGGGGTAACTGAGAGAGAGGGCACGCACCTGTAGACCTTGACCATTTGCGTCTGGCCGATCCTGTGGCATCGGGCCTGGGCCTGGATATCGTTCTGCGGGTTCCAGTCGCTGTCGAAGATGATCACCGTATCGGCGGCCGTCAAGTTGATGCCCACGCCGCCGGCTCGTGTGCAGAGCAGGAAGACGTTGCGGTCCGAGCCCTTCTTGCAGAAGCGGTCGATGGCCGCCTGGCGGTCGTTGCCGCGGACGCCGCCGTCGATTCGCTCGTAGACGAACTTGCGGAAGTTGAGGTAGTCCTCCAGGATGTCGAGCACGCGCACCATCTGCGAGAAGATCAACACCTTGTGGCCGCCCGAGATGAGCTTGGGCAGGAGCTTATCGATCAGCACGAGCTTGCCCGAGCTCTTGATGAGCATCTGGTAGATCGACTCGGGGTCGGAGAGCCCGTTGAGGATCTGCGACTCCACGCCGTTGATGAGGTACGGGTGCTGTTGGTCAGAGAAGAAAGAAAAGATGTTAGTTGCATTAGCGCACTTCGTGCCAAGGCGCGACCACGTACGTTGCAACACTTCCTGAGCTGCATCATGATGTTCAACATGTTTGGCACGTTACCGCCTGAACAGCCCTTGGTGAGGAAGGCCGTGTTCTAGGGGGGAAAAAAAAGTTGAAGTCTTGAGGTCAGATCTAGCTCCCACAGGAGATGAGACACACACGGCGCGTTTGGTACCTTTTCGTAGATGGCCTTGTAGTACTTCTTTTGCGTGACGGTAAGTTCCACCTCCACGATGGTTTCTTCCTTGGGCGCGATACTCTTCTCTACATGCTCCTTCATTCGTCGAAGCTGCATTGTACGCCAGGGAAGGGTCAATACACGCCAGTTCGTGACGGCACGAACAAGTGCACCGCATTAATTCAATGCGGTGCGAGTGGAGAGAGCGTGTGTGTGTTACCAGGTGGGGCTTGAGCAAGTCGTGCAGCCCTTGCACTTGCTGCGTCTGTTTCAAGTCTCCGAAGTCCGTCATAAAATCTTCCGAAGAACTAGAAGTACGCAATGACGCCACACACACACACACGACACACACCAAGGACGTGAGGTGATCGTTGTTTATCATTCAGACCATAGGGGCAGGAGGGAATATATAGTTGCGGGGCCGTACTGGAACTTTTCGGGATCGAGGAAGTTGAGGAGCGACCACAGCTCCTCGGTGTTGTTTTGGAGCGGCGTGCCCGTCAACAGTAGAATGTCCGAGAAGGTGTAGGTCTGCAGCTCGATCAGCAGCTTGCTGTTCTGTACTCGGCAACGAGGGTGGCGAAGTATTGACATGGAAAAGGGTCAGCCACCACTCGAATACACGTATGGCGCTGGGAGTGAAAGGGCACCTTGTTCTTGAGCCTGTGGGCCTCGTCGATGACGGTGTAGCGCCAATCGATAGTTTTCAGCAGTGCGCTGTCAGCAAGAATCATTTCGTAGGTGGTCACCAGCACGTTCCACTTGAACAGGCCGGGAATGGCACGGCCCTGCAAATGATTGACATGGTTGGTCATGGTTAGCCACCGGCGGTGTCGAAGAAGACGCCGATCAGGGTGCTTCCATTGTGGGGGACGCGTGATACCTTGGCGTCGAGATAGTTCCATTCGTATTTGCGAATGACTTCGCGTGCTGCCGATGAGCCGTGGTAGACGATGACGTTCATATCTGCAGTGGAGCGGAAGTGGTTGACCACCAGAGTTGAGAGCATTAGCATTAGCAGCAAGGCTCGGCACGCGGTGCTTACCGGTCCAGTTTTCGACTTCACGCTTCCAGTGGCCGATGGTGGACAAGGGCGCGATGACCAAGAAGGGCCCGCGGATCTTCTCAACGGTGAACAGATGCCACATAGTGGAGATGCTCTGCACCGTTTTGCCTTTGGTGGGGAAACGAATAAATGAGCCCAATCGTGGTGTGTGCACCGTCACGCAAGGCGAAGGAGGAAGTATCGGGCGGCGCTATGTACCAAGACCCATTTCGTCGGCGAGAATGCTGTTGCGGCGCTGATACCAATTGAACACGAGCCAGTTAAGACCCTCAAGCTGATAGGCGCGGAGCCTATTGCCATCCTTGAACCTTGTGGTTGGGAGGCCACGCACGCAGAGGCATCACGGTTAGCATTGACTGTTCCATTTTTGGGGCGAAGGAAGACCGGCGCGGAGCAAGAGTGGGAAGAGAGTGGTACTCGGGCGACTCTGTGTACTCTCGCCACTCCTCGGCATCGGGGCGCTCTGGCAGACCCTTTGATGCGGGCGGCAGCTGGTTGACGCGCTTGAACTGAGCGATCTTTTCATCGTCCTGTCATGCATGACCACAAGAAAGCGTAAGCACTTGGAGGAGGGATCACAATGATAGGGGAGTGATTGTGTGCGTGGTGTGTGTGTGTGTGTGTGTGTGTGGTGTGTGTGTGGTGTGTGTGTGAGAGAGCATGGCCGTATTACGTTGATGTCGGTGGAGAGCTCCCATGTGCTTTCGTTGTAGGGCGTCGATTCCCACTTCACCAGGTATTTGGTCACCTCGTTGCCGTCTTCATCCGTCTCCACCGTCTCGTCGAGAATCCTGTCGACTTGCACGAAGTCGGGGTTGAACGGCTTGTCTTCATCATACACCAGCGGCGGATTTCGGTAGTAGCGAGCGAGCTTGGTCTTGCCGAACCGCTCGGCCAGAATGTCAGACTCCAGCAGCCATTCGACATGCAGGAATGATTGACCCTATTGGGCATTACACCAAGCAAGGCCATCAGTGTAAACAGGGAGGGAATAGTGTGTGCTTAGGTGCTCGTGCTAGTAACAGTGGTACGTACCTTCCACTTGATGAGGTATTTTGTCACTGTCTGGCCGTCTTCCGTCACTTCCTTGTGGCACAAGATCTTGTCGATCACTTGCTGCTCGTGCACACGTGAAAACAAAGAGACTTAGCCACTGTTCACATTGGCGCGAAGGGACCGGCCCCCTGGTAGTAGTGAACGCTTACCTTGGGCTCTTCAAAAAGCGACTTTGTGGTGTCTCCTTTGTGGTGGCCACCTTCTTCGTCGTCCTCATCCGGCATTCCTCCTTCCTCTTCCTCTTCCTCCTCCTCTTCGCCTTCGCCTTCAGACTCCTGGTGTTCGCGTACCACGGCCGGTCAGAATAAAGACGATGCACGGTGCAGTCCACTCGAGTGCTGTGGGGTAGACAAACAAAAGAAGGCACGCACCGCGTAGTTGACCTGGGTCCTGCGTTCTTGGCGAGCACTAAAGCGTGTTGGGATAATCTCATCTGATTTTGAGCCTATTGCTCAAAAATCACGTTAGCCAAGCTTGGGCATGCGAGAGCAGAGTTGAAGGTGCGTGGGGGGGGGGGCAAGACGATCAAATTCGAGCGTACCACGTGACGAGGAAGATGGAGTGGTCGCCGGCTTCGGCGCGCTCCTGGATCTGGCAGGTGGGCCACTACGCGCGGGCGTAGTTTTGCCACCGATCGTGTGCCGTTCATTGTCATCCTCATCTTCCTCTTCCGCCTCGTCATCGTCTTCGGCACCAAAATCTGAGTCTGAGTCTTCCTTGATCTCCTCTTCGGCATAGTTCACCCTTCGCCTCTCTCGCAGGCCGAGCTGGATGCTCTTCATGTCAACTGACCTAGAAGCCGATCTGGAAGATGCCGCGGGTGCGGCAGTTCGCCGTTTCTTCCTGATGATGGGCTCCTCGTCGTAGTCATCATCGTCCACAGATGGCTCGTCCTTGATTAGATGAGAAGAGTACTTTAGAATCGTGCAATTCAGCATAATCGCAAGATTGCAGCCCCAATACCGAGAGTCAAGAGATGCTGCCGAAGTGCATTGAGATGCCCACATTGAAGCGCACGCAGGCAACCCTCATCCAGGTCCAACCGAAAACCGTAAAATTTGATCGAAATTAATCGAATTGCAAAAATTTCGCGCTTGTCCGTGGTGGAAGAAGCCCCAACATGGGGCCACCACAGTAGATAGAGAAGGGCTTTCCTGGGTGGGATCAAATCGAGCACAGATGCAACGAATTGGGGGGGAGATTTACCTCGTCCAAAGGCTCTTGGAAGTCTTCGTCCTCTCGGGTAGGAGGGGCCTTCTGGGGCTGCGCCGCACCCGTGCTATGGTACTCTTCGCTGCCTTCCTTGGAACTATCGCTGTCTGAATGATCGTCGCTCTCGCTCTCGCTGCTGAGATCGCCATCAGAATCTGATGAGGAATCGTCCAGAACGGACTCACTCGAGCGCAGCACGCCTAGGTTGGTCCCGTTGCCAGCCCTGGTTGTATGTACATCGCCGTTCGACATCGTCATGGCTTGATCGCTGCCCTCGCTGTCGTCCGCCGTCACCACCTCGACCGTTTCGTCCATGATATCATCATCGTCCTCCTCATCGTCGTCAAAAATAATTTTCTTTATCTTCTTGCGCCCCAGCTCGTTCGGTGGGGCCTCCATCTCGATCCTCTGAGTGTTCAATTCGCTTCCTCCACGCCCCCTCGGCAAAGAAGCCCTCTTACCTCTCGCGTTTCTCGTTCAAAAACGACTATTTTTCTGTCTTTTCCCCTCTGCTACGCGCGTTGCGTCGTCTTCGCGCCTTCCTCTCTTCGAAAAACAAAACAAATCAAAAAACAAAATAAAAAAAACATAACGTTCGTATCTCGGAGTTGTGGCTTTGCCGGCGAAAGCGGGTCTTGCCTAAATGAACAAATAGTAAATAATTCCAATAAAGAATTAAATGATATTGATACAAAGAAAGAATAAGAATATACAGTTGACATGGTCAGTGGAGATGGTGGTGGTGGGGGAGCGTGGCGGAGGGGAGGAGCAGGGCGCGCCCTCGGATCTGGCCGTGTCGTAGGGCGGTGAGGGCGGTGGTGGCCTGGGACAGGCCGTGGTAGCGCTCGCCCACAATGGATAACAGGTTGATCTTGGCCTTGTCGACGATAGCCACCAGCTCCTCCAGGTCCGCGTAGTTGCCTGTGTGGATGCCTGGCATACGTGCAAGTGTGGTCTTGTCAGGCAACCGCAACATGCACACACCTTCGCACACGCTACCTTTGATGGTAAAGGCGCGCAGTGGGACGAGCGGAATGGGCAGCCGGGCCTCGCCGCCAAAGAGTCCGACAACGAGCAGCCGGCCGTGTTTCCGCAGGAGCGCCATCGCCACGGACATGGTGTCGGGGCTGCCCACAAAGTCTGTTCGGTCATAATGAAGTGAGTGCCAGCCCCCGCACGACACGCTTGACACGGACACGCACACGAACGTACCGATTACGCACTCGGCCCCGTGCCCGCCGGTGAGATTAAGAATCTCGGCCTTGATGTCGGCCACTCGCTGTACGAAGTCCGGATATCCGGTAGGCGTCAGTCAGCAAGTGTCAGTAGACACTGTGGCGTCCGGATCCGCACCAGTGTATTGAAGGTGTAGTGGGCGCCTTCGGCGCGGGCCATGTTGAGCTTCGTGTCGTCGATGTCGAGGCATATGATCGTCGACAACAAGCGCACGCGAGCCAGCTTGAGGGCCATCAGCCCCACGCCACCCATCCCTGTGCAGTAGGTGAACATATTGGAATAAAATAGATAAAGATAAAGCGACGCGCACCAATGATCACCAGGAAATCGTTGGGGCCAGTCTTGGTCTTCTTGATGGCGGAGTAGGCGGTCAGCCCCGAGCACGGCAGCAGACAGGCCGTCTCCAGGTCCAGCCCGCTAGGGAGCGGTACGACGTACCTGCGATTGTGCGGGACACATAAGCGCACATAGGACGACACCACACCGACGTACACGCAACAGTGGGAACGCACCGTTCGTGTGGCACCAGCACGGATTCGGCATAGCCGCCACCGAGTGAGAAGCCAATCTCCCGCGTAAC
>CDFN01059855.1:0-22306 GCA_000826445.1 Acanthamoeba quina | reverse complement strand
TGTTAAAAAAGAGAAAATTAATGGCGCTACACGCAGGGCAAAATCATCTCAGGCCTCCGTTGGTGACTGTACCTCTTCTTGCTGGTCGGGGCGGGCGAGTACACGGTGAGGGGCTTCACTTCGCTCATTGTGTCTTGAAATTGATCTGCAACAAAACAAAACGGAGCGGACGATCGTGTTGTTCAACAGATCAGCCAAAGATTATCAGATCAGAGCTGCAACCGCAGGATAATTGGAGCCTCCGACTTAGCAGGGCCGATGGTGTCACATTACCTGATGCGCAGAGGGCGATTAGAAGTTGCGGCGCGGTTGGTCTGAGGTGTGAGGACGGCAAGGTCAGGCGACGATCCACCAACACGCCGTTAGGTCCAAAATTTGTTTATTTTTCGCCCTTTCGCGGAGACAGCGCGGGATCGAGTCCGCCCATTGGCCCGCGCACGGCCGCGAAATTTCGTCATTGGGCCGTTTGCGATAGTTTGGGATCTGGCGCCGCTCTTGGGCGAAGAAGAAGCAGAAGGAGATGACGTCTGGGCATTCCATTCAGCACTATGCCATCATCTTCTTCATCATCAAGAGGAAGCGGCGTGGTCCTTGAGGGCCTGGAGGTAGTCGAGGATCTCCTCTTCGGTGGCGAGCTGCACGGGCGTCTTCGCCTCCTCGTTGGTGATGTCCGTGCGCGCGCCTCGCTCCACCAGAAAGCGGACCGCCGCGGAGTGGCCCTCTTGCGTTGCAATGTGCAGCTGGTGATGACGATCATGAAGAAGAAGAGGAAGAAGGTGAGCGAGCGTGAAGTGGTGGACTCCAGAAGGACGAGAAGGGTGAGGGTACCGGCGTCTCCTTGATCTTGTTTTGCTGGTTGAGCTTGGCCCCACGATCGACGAGCAGCGCCATGATCTGCACATCACCCTTGGCAGCCGCCCTGTGGAGGGGCGAGTAGCTGTGCTCGTCCAGCTTGTTGACCTCGGCGCCCTGCGCCACGAGCAGTTGTGCAATGTCGCGGTGGCCCTTGCTGCACGCATAGTGCAACGCCGACCTGCCCGTCACGCACACAAAGCAAAGGACACCGGCCATCGTCAGTCGGCAGTCGTGTGCCACTACACGCGGCCTGCAGGTACCACAGTAGAGGGTCCTTACCGCTCGTTTTCGTTTTCCTGGTTCACGTCAGCGCCGTGCTTGAGCAGCTGCAGAGGCACCACAAGAGTGAAGAGGGTGAGCCCAGGCGAGATCCTTTTGCGCATGGTATGGGATTGTGGGACGTCACGCACGTAAGATACGGTGTCGGTCTTGCCCGCCGAGGCTGCGGAGAGAAGGGGACTCCAGCCACTGTCGTCCACCGTGTCCACCTTCGCGCCCTTGCTCACCAGATACTCCACTGCACAACGCACGCAGGCGCACAGCACGAAATCGTGAGCGATCGCACCTTCGCCCAAGCGCCATAGCATCGCTGAGAGCGGGTGAACTCACCCACGGGCGTGTGCCCTGCAGCTGCCGCCCTGTAGCCAGCCGGGCGTGAGTGCACTCACATGTGGCAAGTAGCGGGGGAGTGCAGTGCACGTACCAGTGTAAAGGCGTGCGCTCATCTTCGTCCTTCTTGTTCACGTTCACTCCATCCACCTCCACGAATCTCTGCGCCAATCAAGAGGAGTGGTTGTAATCCACAGAGCTGTTCAGTTTGCATTTTGCAATATCAGAGGGGCACACAATACCTTGACCGCTTCCAGATCACCCGAACCGGCAGAGTCGTGCAGACTTTTGGCCACCTTGAAGCTCATCCTCTCTCCTCTTCCTCTGCCTTTGCTCGGTAGTGCTGCCAGCAAGTGTGGGCGTCATTTTTATCTGTCGGATGCATTTTCCGTTTTCAATTCTCTTAAGAAAATGAAGAGAAATTCATGATTTCCCTACAAAGTCCCTTGGCAGCGCTGGTTCCGAGAGACTGTGCGCCTGGCTCCAGATCGCTCTCTCTATTCCACTGGCGTGGAGGCCACGCCGTGGCAAAAGGTGATGTCTTTCGCATCTGAGCCAAGCAGCCACTTTTCATCTGCTTCGGTTTGTTGCGCGGAGCAACAACGCCTCTACCGCCCCGTTCAAGGAGGTTTCTGCTCCGGCCGCAACATGTTGTCTTGGGCTGAAGGAAACACCAGTGCCGAAACAGGGTCTTCCGTGTTTTGCATCTGGTAGAGGTGGTGCACCACCTATCGCCCAACAGCGATCACCACCGAGATTGGTGCCCAGGTCAACTTACACGTGACTCCCTGGGCGCCAGCTGCTGGTTGCTGGCGCAGCGTGTGAGCTAACACACAACACCCCAGGCCACATGACCACTCACCAGAAGAGTGCCGCAGACCATTTGCTTACCATCATCACTCTTGCCTCAACTCCTAGAAGACGACGAAGGAAGAACAAGACCCACCCCACCAACACCAGGTACGCACCACACTCCTGCGTTAGGGGTGTGGCGCGAGGCCCGCATACGTGAACCAACAAATATCCTCAGGTCTGGTCGCACTGGCTCCATAGGCGAAGTTTCAAGCTGAGTTGAACGAAGACGACTTCAAGGCTCCTCTCGCCGTGCACGAGCAGTGGTAGGACATAGGATGACACATCATGTTCTTCCCACCAGCGTCGAGGCCATTGGCCGAGAGGGTCTCGTCCATGGAATCCACAGCGACGACCAGCGGCGCCAGTCGGGCTCAGGAGTTACGGAGGAGTTGTTGATGCCCGGTAGCTCTGGGCAAGACGACGGCAGTCCAGTGGCGGGGCGACATCGTCGCACGGGGCCATCGGCCCCACCGCCAACCTCATCTCCGCCTGCTGCTGCCACTTCCTCCTTCATCAGGCAGCTCCCGCAGCCACCACCACCGAAGCCCCATTCGGCCCTTGGTAAAGGAGGAAGCAGCATCCATAGACGCGTAACACCCATCCAGCTCCAGAGGCAGCTGAGTTGTTCATCTTCGCACGTCGGCGTACGCAAGCTCAAGCAGCTTCCCCTCGTTCCCCCTCCATCCTCACCGCCTTCCTCGCCGCCTCTGCCTCCTCGCCCCTACCGCCTTCCATCTTCGCACTCATCTACGGCCTTTGCCGACTACCCACCGGCCCTGAGCCTGCTACTCGCATCGATACATTCCAAGAGCTCACGAATGTATGATGTCGCCACCTCCAAGGAGAAGGCCCGACGCCTGGCCTTCGAACGCCTCGCCACCGAAGTCATGTTCTGCGACGACCTCGGTGCGCCCCCCCCCCCTTCCCTCTCCCTCCCTCTACTTGAGCTCTTCGTCTGTAGGTTGCTGTTCATCTTCTGTGGAAAGAGTTGCTCACCTCTCATCTTTCCTTCCGCGGCTCTACACAAAACGTAGAACGACGAGAGGCGCTCTTGCTGAGCTATCCGCTCTTCTGGCCGGAGAAGAGGGACATGTGCGCCCTGTGGCTCAGCCTCTACGACCAGACCTGGTCCGTCGACTCCACCCTCCCCCTCAGCAGCCGCGACCGGTACGCCCCCTCCCCCCATCTTTCTCTCCCCGCGCACCCACCTCTTCGCTCCTTCTTCTCTCCGCGTTGCGTTGGCGACCGCCACCAGCAGTTGCTGATGTGGTTGATGTGCTGTGATTGTTCTGCAGGCTGCTCGACTTCATGCAACTGTGGGCCGGCCTCTACGTCAAGGACTTTGACGACATCATGAGGTGAGCGTCTCCCCCTGTTATATGAGACGAGTAGTTCATTGTCCTAACACGGGTGAATGCAGGGGCGGGGTGTTGGACATGCTGGAGATGAGGGAACAGAAGCCGGTGGTGAACCGCTTCAAGCTCCTCTTCTTCCATTCATCGATCATGACGCCCACCACGGCCACCACGGCCGCAGCTGCCGGTCCCTCCCAGCCGGCCACCGCCGACGAGAAGCGCACCCGGCGGCGCCCCTTCCACTCCTTCTCGTCCTGGACCTCCACCCGCAGCTCCTCCTCCTCCGATGCCGACGACGACGATGCCACGTCATCGTCATCGTCATCGTCAGCAGCATCGCCTTCGCCTTCGCGCCTGGGCTCGTCGGCCTCGGTGCCGGCCGCCGCCGAGCGCGAGGAGTGGGAGGGCACCGGCTCCGGCGAGCTCGAGGACAAGCGCATGCAGAAGATCCGCTACCGCGTGCGCGCCATGTCGCTCGACCTGATCGGCAAGAAGGGCTCCCACGCGAGCGGCCTCGATGGGTCGCAGGCCGCGGCGCCGACGGGGGCGGCGGCTGCGCCGACGTCGCTGCTGGACCTCAAGTCGGAGGACATTGCGCGCGAGCTGACGATGGACGAGTTCGAGCTCTACTGCGGAGTGGAGCCGCGCGAGTTCCTGGGCCAGGCCTGGCAGAAGGAGCGCAAGGCCGAGCTGGCGCCCAACCTCACGCGGCTCATCGAGCGGTTCAACAAGATCGGCTACTGGGTGGCGACCGAGGTGCTCACCAAGCACGACGTCAAGGTGCGGGTCAAGTACATCAAGAAGTTCATCAAGATCGCCTTCCGGTGCTACGAGTGCAACAACTTCAACGCCATCATGCAAATCCTCTCCGGCCTCAACAACTCGTCGGTCAAGCGACTTAAGGTACGCGCCACACAACGTTACCTGGAATGTTAGACTCGCTCGCATTCCTCACATTGCTGATATGCGTGTCGTGTCGTGCCGTGTGTGTGCGGTCGAGTAGGACACGTGGGAGGCGTTGGGCGAGCGGGCGAAGAAGAAGATGGAGGAGCTCGAGTCGCTGATGGAGCCCCAATCCAACTTCAAGAACTACCGCACGGTGCTCCGCCACCGCCGCCACTCGGCCAACCTCAGCTCCTCCGGCCCGCGCTCCGTCATCGCCGCCAACACTCCGCCCGTGCCCCGCGCCGGCCTGCACAGTCCGGCCCACTCGCCCAGGGGCCAGGTCCCCTCGTCGCCCCTCGCCACCTCATCGCCGCGCTGCGGCCCCCTCCCCGAGGCCGGCAGCGGCAGCGGCATCATGCAGGCCGGCAACGGGGCCTCGCCTAGTCACCACACCACCGGGATGGCTCGACGCCCGACGCTGCCCTACGTCGGCCTCTTCCTGCGCTACCTCACCTACCTCGACGAAAACTCTCCATACCTCTCCGCCACGGTGCGTGTCGTGTCGTGTCGCGTTGTGTCGTGTCGCGTTGTGTCGAGAATGAAGGGCTGACGGTGCGTGTCGTGCGTCGTGTGTGGTGTGCGCAGGAGAGCGATGGGAGCGATGGTGCGGGCGAGGTGAAGGTGAACGCCAACCTGCTGCGCACGCGATGGGAGCAGGTCAAGGAATTCCTCGGATTCCAGGCCCCGCCCTACCGCCTGCCGCGCTCCGAGGCGGCCGCCAAGTACCTCCGGTCCATCCACGCCGTGGCCGACGACGAGGTCCTGTACCACCTCTCCTGCTCGTCGCAGCCCTCGCCCCGCCGGGATCATAGCGCTGCGACGGGCGGCCTGCGCGGCAGCGCGAGCGTGCCCTCGAGCCCGGCCGTGCACCGCGCGCCGTCGATCGCGGACGAGAAGGTGGCGGCCCCCGGCTCGCCGCTGATCGCCCAGCTCACGCCCTGGATCACCACCACCGACGCCGATCCAACCGGCGGCCTCGTACGCCATTCTTTCCCGCGTGTGCGGTTCGGCGCGTGCGATGATAGCTGACTCTCGCCGTGCGTGTCGTGTGTGTTGCGTAGCCGGACGTGCGAAAGCGATCGAACTCGGGCGGCCGAAGCAATGCGCCGCCATCGCCGTCGGTGGCGCCGTCGGGCTCTGGGTCGCGCCGCCGACGCATGCACTACGCCAAGCCGCTCCCSGCCCTCCCGCCCGAGGACTCCCCGGCATCGTCACCCGCCGCGGCCGACCCGCAGCAGCAGCTCTACGACTCGGGCGAGTCCTCCACGCCGCCGCTGCACCGCTCYAACCCRGGGGTGCCCCTCACTGCGGCCCGCCTGAGCGCGTCGAGCCCGACCCTGCCGCGACTGCGGCTCGATCGCATCCAGCGCGACGACAGCTTCCGCCAGCTCCTGAGCTCGGGCGAGAGCAGCTGCGACGAATCGAGCGCGAGCAGCAGCAGCAGCCGCTCGTTCGGCCGCCTGGACGACGCTCACGGGGCGGACCACCACCACCATCACCATCAACAGCACCACCACTACGACCAGATGTCGACGTCGTACTACGACGAGGGCTGCTGGTCGCAGTACTCGGGGGGCGACTGGACGGACGACGACTCGACGCCGCTGGCCTCGCCCGCGGTCCCGCTTCGCCCCGGCTTCGCACGACAGATCGTGTAGGCAGAAGAGGCAGCAGAAGGAGTGAGCATCTGGACATGATGGTGATGTAGAGTAGTAGACGCCCGCGTTCGGTGATGGTGCAGAAGGAGATGTAGAGGAGGAAGAAGATAACATGCATGTTTGTACATAGACACAACAACATATTCAACAAACATACTGCACGACACACGACACACGACACGACACGCACGGCACACGGTCCCCAGAAGTGCACGGGTGTAGAGTTAACTTAATCTTTCGAGATCCAAGGCAGACGGGGAAAGAGTAGTGTGTACATGGTGTTTACAAAGTGAAAGAGATGAGATGGAGGAGACAGCAGGGAAAGGGGGCTGGGTTGGTTGCTACCAGTTGGAGTCGGTTTCCCACACCCACGTGAGCACGTTCACCAGATCGCTCAGCGGCACTGGTTGCGACAACTGGCAGCGTGACACCAACATCAGAGTTCGGCCTCGCGGAGAACAGATGCAATCAGGGAGGGTGAAGAGATCGACGTACCTGCCCTCGTGAGGTGACGTCGGTATAGATTACATCGGGATCGATGCGCTTCTTCTCTTTGGGCTTCTCGTTGTCTTGTGGCGTGCCCCCCTTTTTGTCATTGGGCGATTTGTACTTCCATTCATGCCGCAGAGCCGACCAGGTCTGCTCGCCGATGTTGACCCAGCCCTCTCTTGGGCCGGTCGCCGATGTCCCGCCACTAGGCAGCCCCGGGCAGCTCGCCTGGGCCTCCACCTGCTGCTCCATCTTGTTGTACAAATACGAAAAATTGCTAATTAAAATTGAACTGAAAATGATTTACCACTAAAAGAAAAATAAAGATGGAGGCAGGCCAGCATCAGCAAGATGACGGAGGGAAGGTGGCGCTGCCCATCGGTCAGCTGGCCATGATCGTAGATCAATTGCAGCGAAGGAACAGCGACCTCATCGCCCACATCTCGCACAACCAAACATCCCGCGATCCCGCCAAATTGAACGAAAATGTGCGACTGTTGCGCGAGCTTGACTTGAATCTCCACAAGGCACGCACCTTCTTCATTCAATGGCACTACTTGCTTCAATTTGAGATAGTAAAATTTAATCACAAATGCACAAAACACAGGTCATTGCTCTCTATCAAGAGGTACGATCTCGAATCGCCTAGCCTCGGACGCTGCATCTCTCCTTCTCGGCCATCTCCTCCTTATCTCCTCTGTCGATCGGTGGCATCTCGAGTAAACGCGGAAGAGGGCGCTGGTCCGGCCCTATGTACATTCTTTACAGATGCTGCGTCGCTCCACCGATGGCCATCGTCTTCTTCTTCTTCGAGCTACTGCATACGCGGCACCTCGGTGCAGCCGAGCGGCTTGACGCGGTTGTTGAGGCTCACCACCTGCCTGTCCTCCAGCATGCAGTTGTGGAGCTCCACCCTCTTCAACGACAGGGGCCAGGCGTTCACCTTCACACATGCCACCACCACCGCATCAACGTCAGAAACAACAACGAAGATGGTGATGAAGATGAAGAAGAAGAGGAAGGTACCTCGCCCAGCACTTGGCAGGCAGAGGCGTCGAAGCGGCATCGGTACAGCATGACGTGGTCAATGTTGGTGTCGGCCAGCGCTTCCGCCAGGGCCTTGAGCGACCCGCCCGTCACGTAGCTGTCGCGCAGCTGCAGCTTGTCCGACGGAATGCCGCTGCACCACTCGGCCCAGTGCTGCGCGCTGTGTGCGTTGTTGCAGTTGCGCGCGTGAGTTCCGCGTCCACTACCGCACGACACGCGCCACCGCACACACACACGCCGGTGGAGGGGAGGGGGGCGTACGTGGTGTGGGGAGAGCCCAGGAGGGGACCCTCGCGCGGGGGCGGCAGCGTGCAGTAGACTTGCGCTGAAGGGTTCATCATGGGAGTGTTGTAGGCCGCGAGGAGGAGCGGCGAGGTGGTGATCGCAGTGGTCGGGCGCAGGGCCGGGGCCGGCGTTGGGGTGGCCTTGACGGGCGCGGCGGGAGGCGCCGGCGGCGAGCCGATCACGATGGTGGTAGGCTGCTGCTGCTGCTGCTGCTGCTGCTGGGCAGCGGCACTGACGCGCTGGGCGGTGGCGAGCACGCCGGCGGGACAGGCGTGGGTGACGCGGCTCGAGAGCCTGGTCAGCAGCGACTCGATCGAGTCGGGCTTGGGCTCGAGCAGTTGGTAGAGCACCTCCGCGTGGAGGTTGAAGTCGGGCTTCTGGTCCAGGTACTTGAGGAGGTAGGGCACGCCGAGGTGCAGGATGATCTGGCGATAGCGGAAGAAGCGCGCAAAGAAGACGCCTGCCCTTTCGCGGAGCTCGGCGTCGATGGCCTGCTTGATCTCGCGAGCCGAAAGCCACCCACTGCGCGCGCACTGCGTAGGAGGGAACCGAGTCAGCATATTTTATAAAAAAAGGCCGAGAGAAGAGCTAAAGAGGACTCGCGCGCGACCATCGGCTTACCTCTTCGATGAGACCGACCTCGGCCTCGAGACGGAAGTAGACGCTGCAGAGAAGCTGCGCGGGCAGCTCGAGGTGAGGAGACTGAGTGCTGGACACGATGCTTTCGATCTGCTGCAGGTCCTCTTCCACAGAAGTCTGCAACTCGGCCGGCTGTACGAGACAACAAGCTCAGTCAGTCAGTTTTTTCCCCACATTCATCAGCCTCATCAGCTTCATCATCATCAACAGAAAGGTCGTGTAGCGGCGAGTACCTGGGGCAGCGAGATGACTTCGTAGTGGCCAGGCGACGGCGTGTAGTACAAGGAGATGGGAGGCCCTCCGAACTCGGTGCCGATCATGTAGTCCTTGCCGGGACGCAACCTGACAAGTGAGGACATGAAGACGTGAGCCACATGAAACAGAACAGAACGAAACGAGAGAGAGAGGGAGAGAGAGGAAACGGCACGTACTTGCCCTGTCTGTCCATGCGGAGGGCCACGTCGTCAAAGGTGAAGAGCTCGAGCGGTCGCTGGAGCTTCTGCGACAGCTTTTGCACCTGGATGTGATCGGCCCACACGCCGGCCTTGGCCATGGTGAGCGAATCGTTCACGTTCTCGATCACGAAGCCGTGGAACTGATATTCAGCGCCCTTGCCGTGAGCCTGCATCTCCCTCTCGGAGCCCTGTTGGTGTCGATGATATTTGTGTGAGCAAGGAGGCCGACGTCGCTCTTCATGCGCGACGATTGCGTACCGTGTTGAGTCTCTTCCTGAGACCCAGGCTCAGCGCGTCCTCCCAGGCACGCGTGATGTTGGGGTACGTGTGCCTGACAACGGCCCGGAAGAAGCAGTTGCCATCACCGTCGATCTTGTGAATCGTGTAGGGCGTGTGGTCGGTGACGAGCCTCTTGAACGAGTCCATGACGTCTGGAGACGGCCAAGAGTGTGAGGAAAGAAGAAGAAGAAGAAAGCTTCGACGACATGAAGGAAGGAAAGGCCTGGGTGTCAAACGTACAATCAGAGGCGGACAGGAACTCGAACATGAGCTCGTACTCTTGCTTGTGCAGGAACGGAGTAATGTCAAAGTCCAACTCTTCGACCTGCTTCGGCTGACTGTGAGGAGACAAACCGTGGGTCAGGTTCATACTCGAACAGCAAACTGGGATGCATAGAGAGGAGGAGAGGAACGTACATGGACTGGTGGGCCTCGGGCGAGTTGAAAAGGAAGCACTTGATGATCTGCATCTTGGTTTCCAGGAAGCTGGCCTCCTCGGCGCACAGTCCTCCGTTGGAGCGAGTGGCCTCTTGCTTGATGCTGCGGACAACGGTGATACGAGAGAGAGAGAGAGACATTAAGCATTGCGTTCGGCGGCCTGAACGCGTGTAAGCGGGCAGCCTGGTACCAGCCATTGATCTTGCGCAGGCTCTGGAAGCAACAGTACATGCCTGGCCAGTTGGGGAGGGTCACCTTGGACAGGTCCTTCTGTGGCTTGCCCTGTGTGCAAGAAACAAAAGAAAGGAACAGACGTCAGGCCACTTGTGATGAGCCCTATCGGCCCAACGCTGCGGAAGAGCTATAGCGCACCTTGGTCTTCTCGTACAGAAGGAAGGCCGTCTTGGTAATGGTGGGGTAGTGCAGCAACTTGACGATCTTGTACTGTGGGCCGCAAGCACATGCAAGGGTGCAACTGGGGCGTAAGCGCGTCGTTCGTGGATGAGAGCGAGAGAAGGGGGGTTTGCATGAGACGTACGGTATTGGAAGCCTGCTCGAGCGTTTGAATGATCGCGTGGAAGGGGGTGTAGGGATCCTTGGGCTTGGACTTGCCCAGCAGATCAGCGACGTGGTAGGCATAGGCGCGAAGGGCCACGGGCTGCAGCACCTTGGCCAGCTCGTGCTCGGAGAAGTCCTCAGAGAGGGCGTAGGCGAGCAGGTTGTTGCGCACTCGCTCGACGACCGAAGAGAGCTGGCATTTCAACTCTGCCAATTCCTGGATGGAGGCCTCGAGAACGGCGATCCTGGAGCCAGGTGCTTCGGTTGCCGTCTCGCTACGTTGCTTGGCATACGCATCGGACTGACGTCGCATGTTGCTCATGAGGCGAGGGTAGTGGACATCGCAGAGCTCGTTAAGCGCGCAGTAGTCCTGATTGATCGTCTTCCATAGGGGCATGTCGTCATGAGGCGAAGCGCACCACGATCCAGAAGGCTGCATGATGTTGGTGTGATTTATCTGTGGATGATGCGTCGAGATGAAGACGGAACGCAACTCGATTTCCTTCAGCTTTCTTCGATTAATCGAGAGTCTGCAGGTAGCCTGATCTGAAACGCAAGTTCGATCAGAGAGCTGGGATGATTCCCCACCGTGAGGCCAGGCTGTGCAGGAAGGAAGGAAACCCGGTGATGGAGTAGATGGAAGAGGGCAGAGCAGGGAACGGTTTATAGAAGGACGAATGGCGAACCACGAAGATGGACTCAAGCGACCAGCCGTGATCGAGCAAGGGATCTTCTGCGTCTGTCTCTGCTGTAAATTTCTCCAGAAGTGAAAATGCCGTGTGCGGCACCAGATTTTGCGGAATGCCGCGTTTCACGAAATTTTTCAGTTTGTACAATTTGATTTGAAAATAAAAAAAGAAGATAAATCGAAATCAAGAAGATGGAAGGGAGGAGCTTCGAGGAGCTCCTGGCGAGCATCGCAGTGGCCGCTGCACACGTGAACGAGGTGCCTGGTCTGACCACTCTGCCTGTGTGAATGATCTGCGAGTGGTCTGATCTCTTTGCCAGCTCAGGCGGGGGCAGATGGTGCAGGAGAGCAACAACAGCAAGAGGTGGTCGATGCCCTTGTGTCTCTACTCGACGTTCCCGCTGCACTCTCGGCAGAGCAGAGGGAGCGCCTGTTCGACCTCCTCCTGCCGCTACTCCGGTCTGACAAGGTCCGCACCTGTCGTCGCCCCTCGCACTCTTACCTCGCCACTACATCGATGCTAACATGCGTGCCGGTCGTGTACCAGCCGCTGTTGGGTCGCGTCTTCTTCGACATCTTTCACGGCCTGCTCGGCTTCCTCCCCTATCCTGAAACACAGCAGGCCTGCACACAGGTGCGGCCCTCCCACTCTTTCATGTAGCGCCGTGGCTTGGAGCGCTTGCTCACTCTTTCTTATCACCCACGCGGGCCGCGGCACAGATCATGAACGACATTGCGGCCACGTGCAACCCGCGGGAGACGTGGATCGTGTGCACCGAGGCCCTGGGCCGGCCGCAGCCCACGGCCACCAAAGTGCTCCTACTCCACCTCCTGTCGCAAGGTGCGCCCGGTGCACACATTAGCACTGGCAGAGGTTGATCATTACTGACACATCTTTGCTTCTTCCTCCTCGTCGTCCTCCTCCCCCTGCGCTGCAGTGCTGCGAAGGCTTCCAGAGAGCTCGCGCCCGCGGTTCCTGCGAAGTGGGCTCTCTCTCGCCGCGTCTCTGCTCCGGCCCAAGGACGAGCGTGCCGGCGGCGATGATGATGAAAAAGATGAATCCGACGAGATGGGCGAAGAGGTCAGTACTGCTCGCCATACCTCCTCTCAGTGTGCTATTAACATTGACACGCAAATGAAGGACGAGGCAGAGCCCACGACGGCGGTCAAGGTGACCAACGCGTTCGGTGACACAGACGATGACCTCAAGCGAAAGTACCGGCTCGCACCCGACACCGAGTCCTTCGCCAAGGCCGCCCTTGAGCTGGTCCGGCCTTTCGTCACCAACACGAGCCCGCTGGTACGAGAGGAGGGCGAGCTCGTGCTAGGATTCCTGATGGCGGTACTCGCTGGTCCGGTCGCCCGCGCGCCGCTCGAGTCGCGGCCCAAGAACAAACCGCACGCGGGCTATTCCAGCATCGCCTCCACCGTCCTCGTATGCCCTCGCCCTCCCCCATCGTTCCACGACACGACACGCGTAACAACAACTCGATGTCCCTCGCTACCAGGAATTCTTGCTGGCGCTGGGGTGGTCGGCTGAGCGCGTGCTGAGCGCGGCGGCCACGATCAACCCGAGCGGCGTGGGCGTCTACGCATACCTCGTCTTCGTGCAACCACCCGACGTCACCCCGTCACCGCACTGCCTGCCGATGGTCAGCTCCTCGCTCTTCCGCTTCTGCCGGATCCTCCCCAGCCTCAGCCAACTCCTGCGAGAGTACCTACCCCCTCACATCTGCGTCAGTCGCTTTGATGACGTCCCCCTCCCCTCCTTCCCTCTGACGTGTTGACGAATCCGCGCAGGCCGGCACCCAACGCGTCGTTCAAGGGTCATCGCCTGCTGGTCCACTTCACGGACCTTCTGCGCGGTTCTGCCGGCGAGGTGTCCGAGCCCGTCCTGGCCGGCCTCGGCACCTCCCTCGACCAATGGCGAGAGCTGTGCAAGGTACCACCCGGCAGTCACTGAACTCCTGCAACGACACGACCAACGACACACACGCTCACGACACACGACACGACACACGCCGACCAGGACGTGATCACGTACATGGTGAGCAACCCGGTGGAGGAGGAACGACAGACGGCCTACGGCTGCCTCGGCGCTCTGTTCACCCTGCTGGGTCCGTGGGAGAGGTTCCGTGTGCTGGGCTCGCTGCTGCAGGACTGCCCCTACGCGGCGGTGGCGGGCCTGCTCGTAGCGCGTCTCAAGGACGAGACCCTGCGGGCGTGGCCCGCCCGAGGCAGTCCCGCGGGCACGCACTGCCCGCCCTTCGCCAGCCCCAAGCTCGTCGACCTCTTCCCGCACTTCATGCACTGCAAGGCGCCCATCGAGCAGCTCGACCTGCTCATGCACAGCCTCAACTTCTACCGCTTCCTCCTGCTCCGCGACCGAGGCGCCCAGGCCGTCGTTGGCGTGTGGCGACCCGACCTCGTCGAGTGGGTCAAGGCCCAGTGGCTCTTGCCCTTGCGAGAGGTACACAACCCGCACACGCACGCACGCACGCACACAGCCAATGACACACGAGCTAACGGGAGTAGGCGGTGAGTGGGCTGGTGCAGGAGTACTCGACGACGCTGGGCGAGGAGGCCCAGCAGCAGAAGATCGCGATGCTCACGCAGCACGGCTTCCCGCAGCTGAGCCCCGAGGACATGCAGCGCGCGTCGACGGCCTCGCTCACCGCCCTCGCGCCGCTGACCGACCTCATCGACTGGGTCTTCTCCCTCCTCGACGAGCAGCAGCTCCAGCTCGCCCCCGTCCGCGCCGACCCCAGCCTCCTCCCTCGGCCATAGTACATACAAGCTTGTGGTACCGCACGTCAAGCTACGGCGCAGCCCACACCGTTTCGGTCGAACATTGTCAGCTCAACGCGCCATGGTGCGTTTTGGCGGGAACGGGTCGGTGGCTGTGGCCCAAAGAAAAACGCAGGCAAAGAAGGGGGAAAGCGAAAGGCCGCGTAGCGGCCAAGTGAGCGGCTTGTCGGGGTAAAGGCGTTGGAGATGCAGGAGACGCGAGCAGGAGTAGAGGGGATGACCAGACGAGAGGAGGGGACGAAGGTGAAGCAAGCTGCAGAAGCGGCAACTACCGATGGAGGGACTTCTTCTTCTTCGGTGTCCAGGCTGCTGGCGGACTTAGCGGGCTTACGTACGCTGCATGATGTCTCTCTACACGACTCGGACAGCTCTCACCTCTTGTCGCGGCGGAGTGCAGAGAGGGTGCAGGAGCGGTTCCTTCGGCGTGAACGGGTGCTGGTGCAGACCAACTCGGCCCAGGAGCTCGGGCTACGCGTGGCCGCGAGGGAGCTCACCGAGATCGCCCACTGGGCGGAGAGGAGAGGCTAAGGCGAATGAACGGCTTCATGTACTCTCACTCCACCCCTCTCCCTCTGGGGTGGTGGGTAGTATGCAAGTCTTTGTTGGTGTTGTTGTTGTGTGGTTGTCTATATACTATACAATCGCTGCGGGGCGCGTTAGCAGGTGTCTTCTACGAACACCGCACTATGCTTGGTGTAGAGGAAGTGCGGCCGCTTACGCGCCTGAGGTCCGCTGCTGCTGGCAGAGCTCCCCTGGACGACGGGGGACGTGCTGCCGGGCTGCGTCGCATCGAAGGAGGACCCGAGGCCACCGCTTCCCGCCGTGGCACCACCAGTGGTCGAAGATGAAGAAGAAGACGGCGCGGCCGTGGTAGCGAGGAAGAGGTGCGAGTAGCTCTGGTCGAACTGCCAGTCGCGCAGCTCAGGGGCGTCGAGCTTCGAGGGCCAGTGGAGGATGACCTTGCCCTCAGTTCGCTCCTTCAGACGGTTCTCGTCGGCCTTGGCCATCGCCGCGCCGTCCTTCTCGCCCGCACGGCCCGCAGCCGCGAGCGCACAGCTCAGCGCCACGAGGTCGTCGAGCTGCAGGTCGCCGCTGCCAGCAGCAGCCGCAGCGCGGCCCCCGGCGGCACCATCGACGGGAGCGCCCGCGACCGGTACGATCGTGTAGGTACCGTAGAAGTCGAACCGTCGCCGAAGCAGCTTGCCTCGCCAGAAGCGGTGGGTGAAGTGGAACTGGTCGCCCGGCCCGAACACGATCGTCTCGACGCTCCGCACCTCGGCGTGCGACGCCTGCACCAGGCCCGACTCCTTCTTGAAGACTCGCCCCGACAGAGGGGTCACCGCCTTGCCGCCCGACGACTGCTGCTGCTGCTCCCCGTCCGGTACGGCTCCCCCGCTGCCGCCGCTCCCACTGCCGCTCCCGTTGTCGTCGCTCTCGTGCGTCATCTGACTGTAGCGCTGGCCCAGCCGGGGCTTCTTGTGGGGGTAGTACGACGGGTAGTCGTTGCCCAGGTGGTTGTAGCTGTTGTTCGTCTGGTGGATGACGTCGCTGCCGTACGAGCTGTTGCTGCTGCTGCTTCCATAGCCGCCGCTGCCGCCGAGCGAGGGCGACGACGTCGACGAGTGGGGGCTCCCGCCGCCGCTGGTATGGTCGCTCCCTTCGCCCTCGCTGCTCGTGTTGTCGCTGCCCCCCTGGGGCTGAAGCCCGCGCCGGGGGGTTTGGCTCTTCCTGGACCTCTTCCTCGGCAGCTCCCGCCTGAAAACACGCCCGGAAACCACAATTAGGCGAGGCCTCGAGGGAGAAGAAGAAACTTCACAACAACCATGAAGAAGACGGCCACGAAAAGTACGGCTGCAGCCCCCCAGCCCTTTCTTCTTTCAAAACATAGAAAGGGAGACGAAGTGGATGGAGAAGGAGGAAAAGGGTGAAGGGAGTCGTTTGCGCGACGTACCCAAGGGCGGCAGCTTCGCTCTGCTGCTGTTGCTGGAGTTGGTGGTGGAAGAGGTCTAACAACTGCTTGGAGTGGTGTTGCTTGGGAAGCAGGGGCTGCTGCTGCGAGTGACCACCCGCCGCCGGGGCCGAAGCAGAAGATGGGCTCGAGCGCTGGTGGCCATGGCCGTGGCTATGTCTGTTGCTGTTGTTGTTGTTGTTGTTGTTGTTGGAGTAGCTGCCGTGGTGGTTGTAGTTGTGGTTGTTGTTGAGGCTGAGGTGGTGGCCTGCCCCTCCTCCGCTCGCCTTCTGCCGCTTGAAGTACTCCTCGAGACGGGCCAGCAGCTCAGTCTTGAGGCCCGACGGCGACAGGCCGCGCTTCTTCAGCTCCACCCTCAGCCGCGTGCGGCCCCAGTTCAGGTACTCCTCTGCACTCACGTCCATCTTTCTGCTTCTTCCTCTTCTTCCTCTTCGGCTTCTTTCCCGGTTCGACTTCGTTGCCTGCAGACCCTCAAGGCTTTGAAGAAGGTGGTCTCGAGTGCTTGGCTGGTGGTGTGGTGTTGATGTCAGGCGGCAGAGCGGCAGAGAGACAGTGAGGGAACACAAACGGGGTCAACCAGGCCTTGTTGGGCGCTTGGCGTGCAGAAAGGTAAGATCCGCCGTCACGAGACGGCAGGGGGGAGGGGGCCAGCGACAAAGTCTCCATTGTCCGGCGACGATTGGCCATGAGCCGCAAGTCCGGGTGTGACTCCGGGTTGCGATGCGAGGAATGTTCATGCCTGGGCTTTCGGGCGGACCGTGGCCTCGCAACAAGGCAAAAAAGAAATGTGCGAGAAAATATTTTCTTTGAAATAAAAATCAAGATGGAGCCGATGGAGATTGCGAGCGAGGCGGCTCACCAGGGGACTCCGCCAGGTGGAGCGGAGGTGGAAGGTGGAGCACAAGATCAAGTGGCTGGAGGGGATTCGATCTTGCCGGCGGACGGTGGTGCTCCATTCAAGCCAGCCCCCTCATTTCCACTGCCATCGCGCTCCCTCCTGTGCGTAGAGCACCCTGCCCACGTACGCGATGTCCAACGCGCCATCACGACCCTCGGCGGCCTCCCTGCGCTCACCAAGGTACGCAGATGCCGCCGTGTAGCAGCTGTTGCCCACCCGCCATCTATGTCTTGCAGTGCTGCTGCTACTTGCAACGGTGCTGACCCGTTGGAAGGGCAGGCGTTCGAAGAGAAGACCAAGCTCCTGGAGCTGCGCTTTCGTCCAGAGGACCCCTACGCGCACCCCCTGTTCGGGGACTACACGCTGGGCTCTTCGCTCCTCCTCAAGGTCACCCGCAGACGCAAGAAAGCCGCCCCCGCCTCCTCTTCCTCCTCTTCCTCCTCTACGCCATCGTCGGTGCCACAACCGCAGCAAGGTCCTCTTCCTTCTTCCCCACCCAACCCTCTCCCCACTCGCTTTTGCCAACACGTCCCTCTACGAAAACAACAGACAAGCCGAGCGAGTTCAAGGCTGAAGTGGTGGCCATGATCCCCGCCGTGTACCAGTTCAAGGGTACGGAACAGCCCTCGGAAGTGGTTGGCGCGTGGAGCAGCAGCGATGCTGATGATGATGACGATGGTGGTGATGGCTCACGCTCCTTTCTCGCGCTAGGAATGGCGGATTTCCAGTACGTGCCGCCCTCCGAGGTGGTGGTGAAGGAACAGCGAGGGGCCTTCCAGCTCGTGAGCCAAGGCACGCGCGGCCCTCCTGCAACGACACGACACGACCCACACCGCGCACATGCGTAGCGTCTTGGCGCTGTGGTCCGACTGACTCGCTCGCTCGCGTTGGCCGCCGTCAGACTGGGGCGAGGAGGACGAGCCCATGCACCTGCCGCCGCCCATCTTCTCCAAGGTGGACATGCCCCAGAACTACCGGTTCCTGCCCAACCTCCTCTTCCGGGTCGTCGAGGAGAAGGGACCCGACGGCGAGGTACCGCCCCGGCCCCGGCCCCGCCTCCTTCCTTTCCCGCTTGCGTGGCCCGTCCTTGCTTTGGATGGGGGAGAGGGAGAGAGTACCCGCCCACTCCCCGAATTCTTGGCATTCATTCTCTGTCGCTGGACCAGGTCACCAAGAAGTTCGAGCGAGCGCTGAGACGTCAGCCTGCGACTTCGTTCCGCCTCCCAGCGGTGGCCTTTGATGAGGGTGCGTCTTGCCGTGTGTTGTGTGGTGTCGTGCGTGTGTCGTGCATTCGACGACACGACACGCGCTGCACT
This sequence comes from Acanthamoeba quina, assembly GCA_000826445.1. Taxonomy (NCBI): domain Eukaryota; phylum Discosea; order Longamoebia; family Acanthamoebidae; genus Acanthamoeba; species Acanthamoeba quina. The sequence goes on along the minus strand of CDFN01059855.1, from coordinate 4,160 downwards.
CTGGGTCTCCGACGCGTCGGAAGGCTAACCTGGCCGGCGATGGGGTGCGCCGACGCGCGTGGCAGAGGAGGTGCCGCAGGGTGCGCCGCCGGACGACCAGCGGAAGGGCAAGGACCAGGAGCGCGTGGAGGCCCTCCTCCGCACCCTGTTCGAGCAGCGCCCGGTCTGGTCCACCGTGGCCCTCCGCGCCAATGTCCCGTCCGATCTCGCCTCCAAAGTCAAGAGGTGCGCCGCCACCATCTCGCTGGCCTGGACGAAGCAAATATTCAACACTTTCGTTCGATTGTGCGTGTGCGTGTGCGGTGGTGCGTGTGCGTGTGCCACAGGGCGCTGTCGGCGGTGGCGTACCATTTCAAGAGTGGGCCGTGGCGCAAGATGTGGGTGCGCTACGGCTACGACCCGCGCCAGCACATCGACGCTCGCGTGTACGATCCCATTCCCCCCACACATCGGCCCAGCGACTGGCTGGCTGACTGCTCTTCGTCGCCTGCAGGTATCAGGTCATCGACTTCCGCGTCCCGCCGGGCCACACCCGCCAGCGACGCCTGGGCTACACGCAACACGCGCCGCGCCGACGCAAGCTCAACATGCAGATGGACGTCTCCACCATGCTGGAGCCCGCCTCCGCCCCCTCCCAGTACTACTACTTGGCTCCCTTCCATGGTCTATGATATTGGTCTCAACCTGGGACCCTTACGTCGTGGCCACACAGGGTGGAGCGAAAGGAGCTGCAGCTGGAGCACCGCTTCGCGATCCTGCCCAGCCGCCAGCAGACGCTGTACCAGCTGTGCGACATTGACGACGCCCGCATCCAGAAGCTCGTCCAAGCGCCCGACGCCTTCACCACCACCTGCAACGTACGCGCTTTGCCTTCTTACCATCATCATCTTCTTCGTCGTCTTCTTCTTCTTGAATCGTTTGCTGATGCGCGATCGCGCCACCCTCGCCTTCACGGCAACGCAGCGAGCCAACGGGTTCTACACACAGCGGACGCTGGAAGCGATTCGCAAGCTGATGACCGAACGCCTGACCACGCTCGTCAACGAGGCCAACACCAAGAGCAAGCGAGGGCGGTCGGAGGAAGGCGAGGGCGAGGGCGAGGTCGAAGAGGAAGAGGAGGAGCTGCCGTCGCCTGGCGGCACGCCCATGCAGCTGCCGGGCGCGGGCGCGGCAGCGCCGCCGGCGCCGCTGGCCGTCCACGCGGAGAAGATCGGGGCGAGCATGAGCATGCTCGAGCGGATGCTGAGGGCGGGCGTGGGCGGAGCGGCGGCGCGAGAAGGAGCGAAAGGCGGCGATGATGACGACGATGACGAGGAAGAGGTGGAGCCGTTCGAGATACTGGACGGTGAGGCGGCGGGAGAGGCGCGGCCAGGGTTCTACAGCCGGCTGCTCATGCAGGACGAGTACCCGAACGAGTACCCGGACGACGAGGAATCCGAAGATGAGGAAGAGAGCGAAGAAGACGAAGACCCCTGGGCGTAGTGAGGCCGCAAACGTAAACGTGATTGATCGAATGAAGAGAGAGATTTGAACTATTATTTATAGGGTGCAGAATCAAGAAGCTTATGCAAGGGGTTTTACTCCTTCTTGTCGCTGGCAAGCTTCTCCATCTCGGCCTGGCACTTCTCGAACTCCTCCTTGAACTTTGTGGCGTCTGCAGATGACATAAATCAGTAAAAATGAGGCCTTGACTGAGAGGCGGATGAAGGCACGTACTCTCAGAATTGGCAAACCTAATGGCCAAGACGTCGTCCCTAGCGCCAGCCTCCTCATCGGAGACGTCAGAGTAGGCAGTCCACACCCACGACCTATCGCTGCCAGCGTTGGTCTCGAGCTTAATGGCGGGGAGAACTGTACACCAGAGATTAAGAAGAATGAGATTTGGCGTTCAAAACCAAACAGTCAAGATGCAGCACGTACTGTAGTGGTTAGCGCAGATCTTGAGGGTCTTCTCTCGGCGCATGAGCACGCGGATCTTGCCGGTCTCCTTGTGCTTCAAGAACTTGACATCACCCACGCCCCTCTCCTTCCATTCGCTGGTCTCCTTGGCGAAGCGGAACAGCTTGGCGCGGCTGCAAGTGCATGGCAGGAAAGTGGAGATAAGAATCGCGTAGAGCCGAAAAATGCGCAGAGAAAAATGATGCACGAGCTGGAGTAACTACGTACACCTTGAACAGAGTCTCCTCATTCTCCTCGTTGGTCACGACCTTCACCTCGGAGAGGTCGCTCTCAGCGGCAGCACCCTCAGCAGCGGGGGTCTGGCCCTCAGCGGCGGGGGCGGGAGCCTCCGTCTTGGTCTCCTCCGCAGCAGCGCCGGTGTGACCCTCGGCAGCGGGGGCGGGAGTCTCCTCCGTCGTCTTCGTCTCCTCGGGCTTGGTCTCGGTGGGGGTGGTCGAATCGGACATCTTGGATGGAAATGGAAACGGTGGGCGATGTGATGAATGGGCAGCGGCAACGATCGAAAAGAAAATACAGAAATGGCCTTTCCTTCTGGAAGCTCCGCGAACATGTCGACAATACGAAAAAAAACAATTTGAATTGATTTTTGCAATCTCGAGATCAACGCTGACGGAGGCCTGAAAGATGAGAAAGGCATCGACGACCACTGCCTCGGTGTTTGCGGGCATGGGGGCGAATAGAACCGTTTCCGTCTCATTGGCATCGAATGGCGCGAAATCTGCGGTCATTAGCTCTCTGTCGCAGTCTCAGCGCTCCTACTCCACATCTCCATCTCCGGCAGCTGCACCTCTCCACGCATCTCCCCCGCCTGCAAACGCTGCCCCGAAGCCAGAGGAAGAAGAGGAGGTCACACATTTCGGCTTCAAAAATGTGCGAGCCAATGAGAAGGCCTCGATGGTCGGGGAAGTCTTCCATCGCGTTGCCTCCAACTACGACCTCATGAACGACGTCATGTCCGCTGGTGTGCACAGGTGCCCTGCCAACCCACTGCCTCGCATTTTACTCGAATTTGTAGAATCGCGATTTTACGCTCACATTTGAATTTATTTATTTATTAATCAAACTTAGATATTGGAAGGACCGGTTCGTGACGACCTTGAACCCGCTGCCGGGCACGCGCATTCTCGACGTGGCCGGCGGCACCGGCGACATTGCCTTCCGCTGCCTCGACCGCATGAAGAGCACCTCCACCTTCTTCTCCAAGGGAGCTCCCGGTACCACTTTGCCGCCCGCCACTCTCCTCCCCCACGCCGTGCACGGCCTGCTCACCACCACCACCGCGGGCGGCACTGAACCAACCCAGGAACTGGTCAGCGAGCATCGTCGTCGGTCACCGTGTGCGACATCAACCCGTCCATGCTCGCCGTGGGCAAGGAGCGAGGCATCGCTCGCGGGTACACAGAAAGCACCGGTACGGCTCTCATGTCGGCGCGCCGTATTGACGTCCGGCACTGTGAGCGCTCTAGAGTGTAACCCGGAACCTGGCCGTTGTGCGTGATGACAGATCCGTCGGTGGCCTGGGTGGTGGGCGACGCCGAGCAGCTGCCCATCGACGACGCCTCCATGGACGCCTTCACGATCGCCTTTGGCATCAGGAACTGCACCCACATCGACAAAGTGATCAAGGTCCCCCCTCCCTGTGCCCACCTGCACCCGCTTTCATACACTATGCATCCCCTTCACTTGACGAACGTTGGTGTAATGATTGTCTGCCATCACAGGAAGCGTACCGCGTGCTGAAGAAGGGCGGGCGATTCATGTGTCTCGAGTTCTCGCACCTCGAGAACCACCTCATGCAGCAGGTGTACGACACCTACTCGTTCCAGGTCATCCCCGTCATGGGCCACGTCGTGGCCGGTGACATGGACTCCTACCAGTACCTTGTAGAAAGCATCAGGCACGCGCCCGCACTCACTCACCCACCCATTCCTGCATTCTTTCTTTTCATTGCTATGAAAGAGCTAATGTGTAATGACCACCCTCCTTTCATCATCTTCATCTTCATCATGGCACATCGCAGACGGTTCCCGAGGCAGGAGGTGTTTGCCGATATGATCGGACAGGCGGGCTTCCGGGCGGTGACCTTCGAAAACCTCACCTTTGGCGTAGCCGCCATCCACTCGGGCTGGAAGCTCTGATCAAGACCACCACTTTGACCACTTCGACCTGTTGATTTTTACAAATATATTTATTGATCTGCC
>CDFN01059849.1:0-16521 GCA_000826445.1 Acanthamoeba quina | reverse complement strand
GGCAGCCGTGTGTTCTCTGCCGCCACGGCACGCGCGATCATGACCGCCTTGAGCGCGAAGCGCATGAACAGCGGCTGCTGGAGCATGGAGCCGTAGACGATGGTGAACTCGTCGAGCTCCTCCTGCAGCAGGGACTTGTCCTGCTCGAGCCGCTTGGCCAGGCCCGCGAGGTTCATGTCGGCCAGCAGGTTGAGCCCGCCCCACGTGTTGCCGTACCCGAAGCCCTGCCAGCCCAGCTCGCAGCCAAAGGCCGCCCAGGTGAAGAGCGAGTCGACGGCACGCGGGGCAAACTGCCTGTTGCGCCGCGAGCGGATCTCGCCCAGCGTGGCGTTGAGCTCCTCGAGCGTCGCCTTGGTCGGGTTGACCTTGCGGAAGGGCCCGTTCTCCTCGGGCCACCGCTCGTGGAACTGCTGGATGACGCCGATGACGCGGATCTTCTCGTTCATCTCATCCTGCAGCACCTCCCCACCATCGAACCGGTAGTTGTTCTGGGCAAACGCACGCTGCTCCTTGTTGAGCGCGGTGGGACGCTTCTCGGCCTTCTCCTTGCCTTTGCTGCTGCTGCTGCTGCTGCTGCCAGCGGCCTTCTTTCCAGACTTCTTGCTGCTGCTGCTGCTGCCAGCGGCCTCATCTAGCGAGGCAATGTACTCGAGTTCGTCATCGATCATGCTGGCCTTAAGGTCAGAGACATCGATGAGGGTGGGCTGCTGTGCTGCATTCATGTTGTTGTTGCAATTGGGTTTAGAAACAAGAATAAACTCTCTCTCTCTCTCTCTCTCTCTACTGTGTGGCAGCGGTGTGGTGCGTGAGGCTGGCAAAGCACTCGAGGTAGCGCATGAGCTTGGTCTTGTGCTCGTCGCTGGGTTCCTCCGCCGTGGTGACATCGATGCCCAGGCCTCCCATGCTCTCCTTGGCCAGGCCGATCATCTCATTGTAGCGCTCCACATGCGGACGCGGGTCGGTGGTCAGCGCCAGCACGCGCGGATTCTGGTAGAGCATGGTCTGCACAATGACAAAGACCTTCCTGGCGTCCAGCGCCTCGAGCTCGCTGATGCCCCGGTCCCAGCTGGCCAGCGCCTGCTGCTTCTTCTCTGGCGAGGGCGAGACCACCACGTCGGTCTCGATCTCGCTGCGCTGCCACTTGAGCATGTTGGCGACCTTGGCCTTGAGCTCATCTGCGACTGTGTGCTGTTGTTGTTGCTCCATGGCGAGGTGTTTGTGAAAGTGATGCAGTATATTTTCTGTTTTGTTTTTGCTCCACTACTACAGGAACGTGGCACCCAGGAAGCCGGCCACCAGCGCCACCATCCAAAAGGGCACGGCGGTGGAGGGCGTCCCGTCATCTTCCTCGTCACTGGCTCCCAGTGAAAGCACCGACCACGGCTTGGCACGGCCGTTGGCGAAAAACGGCGACGGCTGAACAAGGTAGAGGGCAAGGGCAACTGCGGCGCTAATGCCAAGGAAGCGCTGCCAGGGCGCGTTGAGAGAGAGGGCGCTGAGGATGGTGCTAATGCGGTCGAGTTCGTCAGACATTGTTTGTTGCAGGGGTTTGTGCAGTGCAGCTTAGATTTTATTGCTTCAATTGAAGAGGTTGACTTGTTGGCCCGCGGCCGGTAGGCCAAATATTCCTGCCATGTTGGCAGGTGATGGGACGCCAGATGAGCCACTGAGGGCAGTGGTAAAGGCCGGCTTGTTGGTGGCGCTGCCAATGCCAGCAAAGGCCACGTTCTTGTTCGCAGCCGGCCTCCTGTTCTGGCGGAAGACTCCAGGCTGGTATTCATCTTTCAATCCCTTGGCAGCCTCATTGAGCATCCACACTGGCTGCTGCAAGAGGAGTTTCTGATTTGTGTCAAGGGACTTGAGCATGTAGTCAAACTCAAAGTCCTCGGGGCTCTGGATGCCGTTCATCTGGATGTCAAACATCTTGAGCTGTGCGTTGGCCACCCACTTGGCCAGCTGTCGCCGGCGCTTAAAGTAGTCGGGGCGGATCTTCTGCAGGTGCTGCAGGGTGACCGGGTTGGCAAAGAGGCCCTGTGCACGGGCCGACTCCTCAAAGACACGGTCGATATTGATCAGCTCAAGGCGGTCCTGCTCCGACAGCAGCCAGCTGGTGGTCTTGTCATCGAGCATGACCTGGCGCTCGCCAAGCATCGCCTTCAGGTCGCCATCTCCCTTGGTAATCTTGGAGAGCAGCTGCTGCCGCCGCCTCTCTTCAAGGTTGACGCCGTACACGGCCGGAAAGGCATCATTTTGCTGACCAGCATTGTTGAGGTTGTATGACTGCAAGAACTCGGCCTTGGTCATGAGCGGCTCCGACATGTCCTTCTGCTTGTTGGAGGTGGCGCGGGCCTCGCCCGACACGTCCCACTCGGTGGACTGCCACTTGCCTCCGACCGACTTGCCCTCGCCGTCAGGGGCAATGCCCTTCTTGCTCTTCTTTCCAGACATGAGATGGTTGTTGTGTGCTGCTGTTTTAATTGGTCATTACTTAGATTTTGCATGGACTCGTTCACACCTTCATCATCACCTGCTGCTGCTGCTGCTGCTGCTGCTGACAACGACAACAACGCATGGGCCGCGTCGTGCGACGGAGCTACCAGTCAGCTGAGCAGAAAGCGGAAGCGTTCCGTGTCGATGGAGAGCTCGACCTCGACAGCCTCTGGCAGGACGCGGCCTTTGACGAGTGCGTTCTCGAGGCGGCTGGTGTGGTGGTGCGCCTGGGCGCGATGGACTCTGGCCGCTGCCACAATCCTGCTTGCGATCGACGCCTGGCTCCAGTCACCACCCGCGACGGTGACGCCGTCTGTCCTGGCTGTGGATTCGTGGTTGATTGCGCTCTACCTGCATCTACTTTTGCCGACTTTAGCCGCGTCAGCTGCATCTATGCTGGCTACAAGCCTCTCTTTCATCTCAACGAGCGCATCGCGAATCTGGACTGCAACGACCCGCACGTGCCGGATGATCTCTTTGCTCTGGTGCGTGATGCGCACGCCGCCGGCGGCTATCCCACCGACGGCACCCTGTGGTATGGCCACATCCGCGAGATACTCCGATCTGTGACCGTGCCGCCGCACCTGCAGGAGAAGTACCGCGGGCGCCGCTACACCTGCAGCCCGCTCACCGACATGGCGTGCAAGTTTGCCGAGCGCTGGATCACGCTGCGCTACCGGCTCACCGGCGTGCGTCCGCCGGCGCTGCCCTCGCACGCCATCCTGGGCATGCAGGCGCGGCTCATCGGGTTCATGGGCGCCTGGCGCATGCTGCGGCACACGGCCGAGTGCGACGGCGCCGGGCGGTGCCACTGGCGGTGCGGCTGCCGCTACAAGCTGCCCAGCCTCAACCTGCTCATGTCGCTCTTCCTCTACGACATTGGCGGCGAGAAGCTCTCCAACCACTACGACCCCTACCTCTTCTACAACACCGACGCCCCGAGCGCACCGGCGCTGCTCCAGCTGGTGGCCCAGTGCTTCAAATACAACGGGTGGACAGCACGCTTTGATAAGTGTGAAAAATGATGATGGTCGTGTTTTTTTTTGTAGAGTGCAAGAAGAAGGAGAAAAACCCCCTGATTTCATCAGTTGAAGGTCTTGAAGACCTCGTTCTTGTGGTGCTGCACGTTGTTGTGGTTGTTGGAGTAAAAGCTGGCCAGCAGGTCAAACGGCGGCGGCGTGTCCCAGTAGAGCGTGACCGTGGGGTTGGTCATGGCCGACCAGGTCTTGTGGCCACTGCAGTTGCCGTGGTCACCCGGCAGGAAGCCAAACACGGCCGTGTAGACGGGCGAGTTGTCGACGGGGCCCACGAAATGGAGCGGCCAGATGTAGAACCTCTGGTAGTCATCCGAGATGCCCTCCCACACGGTCACATCGGCCGACTTGATGTCCCACTTCTTGGCGGTCTGGTAGACATCGGGGTAGACGCCGGCGGACACCGTGGCATAGTCGGCATCGGCGCCGCCGTACCAGGCGTTGTTCTTGGTGTGCGTGCCGCCCGTCTTGCCGCGCAGGGGCACCCTGTCGAGCTGCGTGCCATTGCCCAGGATGTTGCCGTTGGGGTTGATGGTGAGCACCATGTCGAGCACCGAGCAGGCGCCCTTGAGGTTCTGCAGCTGGATCGAGTACTGGCTCTGGCCGTGCGGGATGCCCTGGTTGAGCTGCACCTCGTAGTCGATAAACTTGTAGTTGAGGCCCTTGGGGTCGACCGTGCGCGACAGCAGGAAGTCCTTCTCGTCGTCCTCCACGTGGACGTCGAGCGTGTAGAGCTGGCCCGTGAGGATGGTCGCCTCGGGCACCGCATTGGCACTGGCGCTCTTCTGCACGATCGAGGCCAGCGGGTTGAGGAAGACGCGCACCTCGAGCTCGCTGGCGGTCGCCGAGCAGATAAAGTACTGCTTGGGGTTGCCGGTGAACCACAGGCGGCGCAGGTCGATCCACAGCTCGGAGGTGGCCGTGGCCAGCGCCCTGCGTTCGGCGATGCTCTTGTTGCCGTTCACCAGGCGGTCGATGGCCCTTTGCTGCTCCAGGTTCTTGTGCTTGAGGTAGTCCAGGTAGAGCACCTCGCCGGGCACGCGCTGGATGAGGTTCTGCCCGTGCCACACCTCGACGCGGTCCAGCATGGCAAAGCCCTCAAAGTCCACAAAGCAGTTGTACTCGTCCTCGTCCTCCGGCTGGCTCAGGGCCGAGCGCTTGATGTAGAGCTGCGCGGGGCCACGCATGAACGCCGAGCGGTCAAAGCGGAAGGTGGCCGAATGGCCGTACTTGAGCGCCGAGCCGATGGTGTCGAGCGGGCGGCGACGGAAGGCAAAGTTGGTGGTGGTGCCCCATCCGTTGTAGTGGAAGAGCGAGTGCGCCGGATCAAAGCCCTGATGCCCGTAGAACGCATCGGGCACCTGGGTGCTGGAGAAGGGCAGCTGGTCCTTGGTCGACATTGTTGTTGCTTTGGGTTGGTTGTTGGGTGTGTGTGTGTGTGTGTGTGTCTGATACCCCTCTAATTAGATTTAATTCTAAGGTCTCTTGCACACAGACACGCACACGCACACAGCAAAAGAAAGATGGCCACAACGGTATCCGAGGTGATGCACCGGGTGGAGGAGCACAGTGGTGGCGCCTCTGACCAACTCGACGACGGCGGCGGGCAGGCCGACATTGACCATGCCGATGACATCATCAACGCACAGCGCGCCGGCGCCTACAAGTTCAAGCCTCCGCCCAAGCCCGGCGATGACAGCGACAGCGACGAGCAGGACGAGGACCCGTTTGCCGGTTTCGTCTATTCGGCGTCGGGCAAGATCCAGTACGTGCCGCCCAAGTCCCTTGGTCTGAAGGAGTGGCAGCCGGACGACATCCCGCTCGACTGCTTTGTCATAGAGTATGGCAAGCGGCGCACGGGCAAGTCCTTCTTCACGCGCAAGTTCTTCAGCCTCCAGGCCGGCAAGTACTACGTGGTGACAGTGCACACGCGCACCAAGATGAACGGCTTCTTCCAAAAGTTTGTCGACCCGGACTTCATCTACAAGGGCTACAACGAGGCGGCCATGTCCCGCCTCTTTGACAAGCAGGAGATGCTGGTGGGCATGCAATATGGCGGCGTCATCCCCGAGCGTGCGGGCATCTACAGCATGACGTGGTTCGACGACGTGCTCTCGGAAAAGTCCCTGCGCTACCAGCCCTCGCTCATCCGCGCCGCCACCGAGGGCCGCCACTACAAGATGTGCGTGGGGATCAACACGCAGCATGGTACCGCCCTGCCGCCCTCCATCCGCGGCAATGCCGACATCGTGGTCATCTTCACCCAGCTCCACATGAAGACCAAGGAGATGCTCGTGGACGAGTACTTTAGCAACCTCAACAAGCGCACGGCCATGGAGCTCATCGACCTCTACACGCTCAACCACGGCTGCCTGGTGCTGGAGCTGTGGCGAAACGAGACCGATCCACGCAAGTACATGTTCCACTACAAGGCCGACGAGCCGCCACCCTTTCAGGTGCTGGCACCGCTGCCACGCTCGCTCCAGAACATGCTGCAGCAGGCCGAGGATGAGCAGCGCGATGGGCATAATAAGAAGGACGACTCGGTGGCGCAATATTAAAAAAAATAAATAAATAAATAAAAAGGGGGTTTCTAACACCAGGACCAATCAGAGAGAGAGAGAGAGAGAGATACCCACATATATGTCAGACCCCACGAGCCAAGACCCACAGGCGGCGGTACCCACGCACCTCAGGCCCACGCGCTACCTCGGTGCCCCGCACCCCGTGCCGCACTCGCTTCTCAGCAGCACCATCGACACGCCCAACATCCAACTCAGCTACACGCTCCCGCACGCCGCGGCACAGAAGAAGATCAGGAACCTGGAACATCCCAGCAGCGACCCCTCTGTCTACTATGACATTAGGATGTCGCCGATGCGCGTGGATGCCCTGCCGCCGGAAGCTCTCGCCCAGATATCGGCACGCGAGCGCATGATCAAGGCCAGGACACGCGCCCTGGATCCCGCTTTTGGCATGCAGGAGGACAGGCGGTCCCAATACAACACGAGCGTGTTTGGTTACCTTGCAGTTTTTGTAGCAGTCGTGTTCCTGTGGCTATTCATGGGCTCGCCCTTTTAAGGACAACAACTTCTTTGCTTGTCAACCAAAAAAGAAAAAAAACGAATAATAATTTCCAGCCATTCACACGCACACACACACACACACACACACATGGCTGAGCTCCACTTCATCGATACCGACTACAGCTCTTGGCTGATAGAACAGGAGCCATCGCCAGCGGTGCAGCAGCAGCAGCAGCAGCCGGAGCCCGTCGTGCTTGTGGTGGACAATACGGGCACGCCGCCGCCGCCGGTCGGTACCAACAACAACAACAACAACAACAAGAAGCGCAAGCATAATTGGACCTCTGTCGCCAGGCCAGCACGACTGGAGTTCCCGGTTGAACAAGAGGACCCCTACCCCAACCCCAACTACGCCGCCGTGTGGCTCATGGCAACGACACGCGACATCACGACCCACCGCATGCGGTCCGAGGGCGCCTGCTGGCTGCTTGTCGCGATCCCCAACAAGGCCGACACCGATCTCGAGAGCGATATCAGCCACGTCACCGCTGTGTGGCTCCGGCGCGACATGAAGACCGAGCAGGACATGGACTGCCAGGCACGCTACTACGCCCCTGTGAAGACTGGGCTGGCGATCTCGCGCAACCACCTCATCTCCGTGCTGCCTCTGTGGGAGTGGGACAGCAAGATCGGTCGGCTCTGGCTGTCCCACAAGACGGCCCTGCGGTGTGATCATGCATTCAAGCAGTGGTCCGACTCCCTTGCCGCACTCGATCCCATCCACTCCCTCTGCCAGCCTTGGTGATGAGCAAAGAATATAAAGAGGGGAGTGGTAGTATCTTTATTCTCTCTCTTTTTTTTTTGGTCTCTTTAGCTGATGTGAGTGATGCGGCCAAACCTGTCCACTGTGATGTAGGTGGGGTCTCCAGGATCAGTTGATATCACGTAGGAATCCGCTGCGATCAGCTCAGGGACCTTGGCAATGATTCCGTTGGAGTCAATTGCCAAGAGGGCACCCGCCCCGTTAGCTGCCTCGGCCAACCCCACCATCTTGATCGCCGTGGTGTCATCGGGGAGGGCAAACTGGTTGTCAGCAGAGGCCTGAGCGCCATAGCCAAGCGCGATCCGATGATTGGCAGTTGCATCCGCGCTGTCAGCCTGGCTTCCAATGAAGGTGTTGTAGCTCCCCTCCTCAATCACGAGGCCACCGGCATTGCAGCCAAAGGCCGTATTATCGGTGTAGCCACTGTTGACCCCCAAAGCTCCATAGCCCACTGCTGTGGAATTTGTGCCTTCGTTGATGTTTGATGAGTGGCCAACAGTGGTTGCGTTGTTGTTGCCCTGATTCCCACCACCAGCCTGATAACCATAGTGGGTCGAGGTGGTTGCTGATCTTGTGACACCAAACACAGCTCCTGCTTGGGATGATATGGTCGTGGCAGCTGGGAGCTGCGATCGCGCAATGAGCCCGCTCGACAATCCAGCATACCCATTTGTCGCATTTTTCTCTGACTTGTTCTCCTTGCCCGAGAGGTCACCGGACGAGGCGGCAGTGATCCGGCCCTGGGCGTCCACGGTAACAGTGGCATTGGTGTAGCTGCCAGCAGTCACAGCAGTGTCGGCCAGGGCAAGAGTGCCCGTGGCGGTGATGGGACCTCCAGTGAGACCGGTGCCGGTGGCAATCGAGGTCACTGTGCCGCTGCCTCCGGCGGATCCAGACGAGGCCGCGGTGAGCCTGCCCTTGGCGTCCACCGTGAACGAGCCATTCGTGTAGCTGCCTGGAGTCACAGCGGTGTCAGCCAGGGCGATGGTGCCCGTGGCGGTGATGGGGCCACCGGTGAGCCCCGCGCCAGTGGCCACCGAGGTCACCGTGCCGCTGGTGACAGTGCCCGAGGATGCATCAGTGATCCGGCCCTTGGCATCCACGGTAACAGAGGCATGGGTGTAGGTGCCAGCAGTGACACCCGTGTCTGGGAAGACGCCCTCGGTTGCCCCAGTGATGACAATGTTCCGCACAGAAATGTCACCCTGTGCATTGTCTGCAAGGGAGTAGAACTTCCGCTTGTTCCGAAAGGACATTGTGTTTCTTTTTGTTGGGAGGGGGGGGGGTGTTGTCGTGTAATATATATTGTTTGAGTCTCTATTTAGATAATCTCAGTTCCGATGCAGCAAGCAAGCACAAAAGCTCGCTTTTTTTCCCCCCTCCTTGTCTTTCAACACCACCACCGCCGCCGCCCAGCCAACAACATGCAGCACGCAGGCCAGTTTGTTGAGTTTGCCAAGTACCTCGAGCGCCACGATTTCGAGGCCATCCCACCCGCTGACCACTATTGGCCGACACACACTGCGGCCATCAAGGACATTCATGGGCGATTCCGCATTGGCTCCTACGTAGACCCTGACAATCAGGCCATGACCGTCGACATTCTCGTGGATGACATCTGGTACACCAAGCAATACTCCGACGTTCCGTTCTGGGACTTCACCACCGAATCAGCGCACAGGGAAGGCGAACGGCTCATCCTCCAGCTCCGTGAGGTTGTCTTAGCCTCCCACTGCTATGCCAACTATGTGCTCGGAAAGCCCCTGCGTCCTCCGGCAGCAGCAAAATAAAATAAAAACCATTCTTCTTCTTTCTCATCCACTACCACCATGTCAGATCCGTTTGCCCTCCTCCCCAACGAGACCCTGGCCCACATCCTTTCCCTGGCTACAGCAGGCGGGCACTGCTGCAGGACCCGATACCAGCGTGTGGGTCGGGTGAGCCACCGATGGCGTGAACTGGCTCTGACAACTGCGTGGGACCTACCTTCACCAATGGAATGTGCAATTCAGTTGCCACTGCGATTGAACGTGACCACCCCGAGTGCTTGGCTGCAGTCCTTGATGGTAAGGTTAACTCGTGTGTTGCATTGAAATGCAGCTATAATGCAGCCGAGAATGGCAGCCTGGAGGTGCTCAAGTGGCTGCGGGCCAACGGATGCCCCTGGAACAAATGGGCATGCATCTATGCAGCCCAGAATGGCCACCTGGAGGTGCTCAAGTGGCTGCGGGCCAACGGATGCCCCTGGACCGAATGGGCATGCATCCATGCAGCTGGGGGTGGTCACCTGGAGGTGCTCAAATGGCTGCGGGCCAACGGATGCCCCTGGGACGAATTGGCATGCACCTATGCAGCCGAGAATGGCAGCCTGGAGGTGCTCAAGTGGCTGCGGGCCAACGGATGCCCCTGGAACAAATGGGCATGCATCTATGCAGCCCAGAATGGCCACCTGGAGGTGCTCAAATGGCTGCGGGCCAACGGATGCCCCTGGAACGAATGGGCATGCGTCTATGCAGCCGAGAATGGCCACCTGGAGGTGCTCAAGTGGCTGCGGGCCAACGGATGCCCCTGGGACGAATTGGCATGCACCTATGCAGCCGAGAATGGCCACCTGGAGGTGCTCAAATGGCTGCGGGCCAACGGATGAATAAAATTGCTATCAATAATCTCGTTCTTCTTTCAACACCATCACCACAACACCTCTACTACCCCGTGCCATGGGCCTCGATGTTTTGCAAGGGCTGCAAGATTGACCTGATTGAGTGCGATGACTGTGGCACAACTGGATGCGAGTGGTGGTATCAACTCAACATGATCTGGGAAGGCTGGTACTATACTCGGGGCATTTCAAGCAGGTGCCAGAATTGCTACTTTGAGAATGAGTTTGAAGGCAGTTCAGATGATGAATAAATTCGCCCCTATATAGGGGGGAAGTTCAGTCATTGTAGACCAACAGGTTTCCTTCACGCTCCTGGATGTCATGGTATTTCTTCCAGTTGTCATCAGCAGCCTTGGTCTCCTTGGCTGTCTCATCCTTGAGATACTTGGCAATGTCATTCCAGCCCTTCTTCAGAGTGACCTTGAGCGGCGGCGAGGGCAGTGGTGTGCCAGGCTGTGGTGGCAGAGGCACCCTGGTACTTGGTTTCTGTGTCTTCTTCTTGTCTTCCTCCTCAACAATAAAGTAGAGGTACATAGCAAGTCCAGCACCAGCAGCAAGCAGCAAAAGGATGATGATGGTGTTGGCCATTCTTTTTGATTTGTATTAGAAAAAAAAAGGGCTTATTCAGTAGGGAATGATCTTGACATAGCCATCACCACCACGACGGCCCCTGATAGTGGCTGACAGAATACCTTCACCAGGGTAAATTGCTCTGCCACTACCCCAGCCACCACCTCCACCACCACCCCTGCTGGCCTCAGGTCCTTCATATGCAGCAGGGTTGAGAATTGGGCCTGTGACAGCAGCTGTTGCCCTGACACCAGATGATCCAGTGGGACCTCCGCCACCTCCACCTCTGTAGTCCAAGGTGGTGTTGTCTGCCCATCCACCACCATTGCCAGCACGTCCCACAACACTGGAAGACCCAGATCTTCCATTGAGGAAGACTGAAGCCAAAGTATCACGAAAGCCACTGCCAGCTGCTCCGCCTGTTGCGCCAGAAGTCTGTGATCTTGAACCTCCTCCTCCACCAAAGCTGATGCCTCGTGAGTATACTGTGCTATCGTTAGAGTAGCCACCGCCATTTCCACCTCTTGAGCCAGAAGTGCCTTGGGTCATTTCGCCAGGATGGCCACCCTCGACCCTCATCACAACTCTTCCGCCGTTGGCCTCGGTGCCCATGCGCACGAGTGTGTCACCGCCTTTCTGTGGAAAGGCGTTCACCAGTCCACCACCAGCACCCACCAGAACTTCAATAACATTGCCTGGTCGCACAGCAAACTGTTCCACAAAATACTGGCCTGACCCTCCACCTCCAGCTCCACCTGCATAGACATTGTTTGCTGTTGCACTGGTACCTCCTGCTCCACCTCCAGCCATGGCATGGATCTCCACGCCAAACACACCCTCTGGCACAGTGTACACTGACAGGGTATCTGGTGTGGTGACCTCCCATGCCTCAGGAGCAGAAGAAGGAGAGGAAGAAGAGGCAGCAGTGAGGCGGCCCTGTGCATCAACTGTGATTGAGGCATTTGTGTAGCTGCCCGGAGTCACGGCAGTGTTGGCCAGGGCAATAGTGCCACTCCCAGTGATGGGCCCACCGGTGAGGCCAGTGCCTGTAGCTATGGAGGTCACTGTGCCCCCTGAACCTCCTCCTCCTCCTCCTCCTTCACTGCCACCACCAGCAGCACCAGAAGAGGCAGAGGTGATGCGGCCCTTGGCATCCACTGTAACAGTGGCATTGGTGTAGGTGCCCGGAGTCACAGCGGTGTCAGCCAGGGCGATGGTGCCCGTGGCGGTGATGGGGCCACCGGTGAGACCCGCGCCAGTGGCAATCGAGGTCACTGTGCCTGAACCACCAGCACTTTCACCAGAGGAGGCAGCAGTGAGACGGCCCTTGGCATCGACAGTGATCGAGGCATTGGTGTAGCTGCCGGGAGTGACTGCTGTGTCAGCGAGATCGATTGTGTCACTGCCCGAGGAGGCTGCAGTGAGACGGCCCCGAGCATCGACCGTGATCGAGGCATTGGTGTAGCTGCCTGGAATCACAGTCGTGTTGGCCAGCGAGATCGTGCCCGTCGTGGTGATGGGTCCTCCAGTGAGACCGGTGCCAGTGGCAATCGAGGTCACCGTGCCTGAGCCATCACTGCCTTCACCAGATGAGGCAGCAGTGAGGCGGCCCTTGGCATCAACTGTGACGGTGGCATTGGTGTAGGTGCCCGGAGTCACAGCAGTGTTGGCCAGAGAGATGGTGCCCGTCGTGGTGATGGGTCCTCCAGTAAGACCGGACCCAGTAGCTATGGAGGTCACCGTGCCCGAGCCCTCGCCTCCGCCACCGCCGCCGCCACCGCCAGAAATGGTGGTCTCGCCTGTCACAGTGAGGTTGCGCACCGTAAAGTCGCCCTGTGCATTGTCATAGTAGGCTCCATATCTCATGGTACTGGTGGGCAAACTCATCGTTGTTGTTGTTGTTGTATTGTATTGTATTGTATTGTTACTAATTTAGAACTACCGACTTGATACTTTGGTGACTGGGTCTATCATGGACAATGATTTTTTTTTTGTTCATGTTGCCACCGCCGCATGGCCAGAAAACTCCGAACCGTCACCCTCAGTTTTGAAACGTCGCGTCGAACCCCCATAGTTTTATCTAAAATAGGAAGGTGTGTTAGGTGAAAATATAACCATTATTATATTATTTTCTCTTACTTTCCTTTACATTTCTCATAGTAATAGATAATTACTATATATAGATAATAATATTGAATTTGGATTAGTTTATAAAATAAAGTAAATATATGTAAAGGAAAATAATATAATAATGATTATTCTGTTCACTTAATACACCTTCCTTTTATAGATAAAACTATGAGGGTTTGTCGCGACGTTTCAGAAACCCATGTGTCGCTTCGGAGTTTTTTGTATTTCTCACTCACACGTACACACCACTCTCTCCTCCCATCTATGAACGGTATCGTTTCTTTCACTCGGGACTACAATGGCCAGCCCCATCGCTCCGTCACCTACAGGTGGGCTTGCCGCGGTACCTGCGGAAAGACCTACACCGCTGTCATCGTCTGTGACCAGTGTGCTGTCAACACGGCCTGCCACAAGCACCTTGAGGCCATGGAGGCAGTCCGATGCCCTCTCTGCCGGGCTGCTCCAGTTCCTTCGCACGCTGCAGGCCATGCAGACACTAATTCTAACGCTGCCGCAACTGCACCGACGGAGAGAACAGAGGAGGCGCCGCTGGATTAGCCAACATGGACTACGTCATCATTGCCGCCATCCTCGCCGTCATCTACATCGTATACAATGCGCAAAGAGCCCTCGCCGAGGAGGCCACACGCGTGCCTGCCAACGGGCCACCGCGCTACCGCCTCCTGTCCGACAACCACAATGAGCCCATCATCACCCAGCGACTCTTCCGGGACGGGCCTCTCTCCTGGGTGGCCGAGACGCCTGGCGGCGACCGCATCATTGCCTACAGCGCCAACGCCAGCCAGGGACCGCCTCCGCAGCTGCTGCGGGCTGTGCGCCAAATCTAATCGCCATAAAACAATAAAGTAGTAGTGGAGATGGATGAATCAGCCAGGGCCTGGAAGGACCGACCGGTGTACGCCCCGCTCACACCCACCCTGCGCATGCACCCGGTGGTGTCCCCACTTGTGGGCCTGCCCACGTCGGGCGTGCCGCTCAAGGGACAGAGCGCCCCTGTGGAGCACAGCACGCCGGCGCTGCTCGACATTGGCCGTGAGTCGCGGCTCTGGAAATACGGCGTCATTGTTGCGATTGTCCTCTTTCTCCTCCACATCAGCCGCTCGAGTTAAATTCTAATACACACCCATACACAAACAAACCCCTAAATGGACTTTTCGCTGGATGACATTGTGCACGCGCTCGTGAGCTCCACGGTGGGCTTTGTGCTGGGCTACTACCTCATGGGGCTCGAGGTGAGCGAGGCCATCCAGGTGGGCGGCATCTGCGGTGTGAGCTCGCTCGCCGGGAAGCAGCTCTGGATCCAGCTGTGTCGCGCCGAGAGCAGCCTCGATCTTTCCTCCTCCGCTGAAAAATAATAATAAAAACCCCCGAAGAGATGGGAGAAGATGAAGAGGGCAAGGTCGAGCGCGCATACCGTGTGTTTTGCGCGCTGGTGGAGATGCTCAACGCGAGGCGCTACGAAACAGGCGAGCTCACTAAAATGACTCTTGATGAGTTCAGATACAGGTACTCGAATCATGAATCGGGCGAATTGAATTACGAGCGCATGGGTGGTCTTTACAATGGGATCTTGGACCCAGCTATGCTAATCTGCTGGATTGGAGCAAGTGAACCTCTGGACGCCTTCCAAGTGTTTAGACACTGCAAGTCGAAGGTGATCGATACTGTTTGGTCGGGTCGTGCAATCTTTATTACTCGTGAAGGCATGACTGATGCTGGAAGGCAGCGACTCGTGGATCTCAACAATGCAGGACATGCAATCGAGATCTTCAGTCACGCTGAGCTCTTTGAGGCTGCTCGCCGCTACTACGCCATCACTGGCTGTATTGAGATCCACGAGGTTTGTGCTGCTGACAACAAAAGTGATATATTGCAGTTATTCAACATGGAGGAAGAGGAATTTCCCTCGATACAGGTCAACAGCCCTCTCGCACGCTACCATGGTCTCCGGAAGGGCGAGTTCCTGAAGACCAGCCAACAGACCCGGACTGCAACATCCGTGGTCACATATCGGCGTGGTGTCTAATGATACACAAATACACTTTTCTTTTATTACTGCTCACTATCATTGTTTGCCTCGGCCCAGTGCTGCTCAAAAGAGACAGCGGGCCTGTAGTCAAAGTCGCCCATCGGCTCGGTGTGCTTGACCACATAGTCCTGGAGCACCTTGACGGTCTTCATGCGGTCCATGTTGCGGCCGGGCGGCTTGCGCGGCCTCACGTGCTCGACAAAGAAGGCATTGACAACCTTCTCGATGTAGTCCCATGTGGCCTGGTCGAATTCCAGCCTAAACAGGGCCATCTTGCAGATCCCATTGTGGCGCACATAGTAGAGCTCATTGCGCCCGCAGACAAACATCTGCGCCAGGCATTGGGGCACGTCATAGTAGGGCACCGCCATCACCACGTCAGTCTCGTCCGCCATGCCAGGCTTGGGGCAGCTGGCCTTGATCTCGAGCAGAGCATCGCGGTCGAGCAGCCCATCAGGCGATGCCCCGAGCACGAGATTGCCGTTGAGCGTGCTGCGGATGTGGAGGCCCGTCTGGCTCACCTTGCTGTAGCCGAGGTAGGACCTGAAGAAGCAGGCGACGATTGCATCGCGGATGCCCGCCTCGCAGCGGGTGCCCCACGCCATGCGTATGCGGCTCTCGTGGCTGTGCTCCTTGGGCTGCCCCATCGCCAGCTTGAGGTAGATGTCCTTGCGCGGACGCCATGTCAGCACCCCGAGTATCTCCACCAGCTCGCTGGCCGTGATGTCGCAGAGCACTGCGCGTGCCGCCTTCCACAGTGCCCCTCCTTGTCTCAGCTTGTGGGTGTCCATTCACAGCAGATATATCTAATGAGAGGGTTGAAACGACGATAGAGCAGGAGCAACCAGACAAAAAGGCAAACCACCCAACAGAGAGATACCAGGATAAATGGCCTTGTCGATTCATGGAGTCAACCAGGCCAACGCGTCACGAAAGCTCAAACGCCGTTGGATGACGTCGGCACTAAATGCGCCACGCGGATCCCCGCTGGATTTCGCCGAGGCGGCCACGGGACGCAACTGGGAGGGCAAGAAGTCCAAGTTCCTGCGCTACCGCGTGGGCACCAACCCCATCGCGGAGGACCGTGAGAGCGAGAAGATGATCACGCCCACGCCTGCACGCAAGGCCGAGCTGCTCAAGGACTTTTTCGCCAACAAGCTGCAGGCCATTGACGTCCGCTGGGCAGCCGAGATCGAGGCCCTAAAGATCAGTGCCACCCATTCCACGCCAGCCTGGAGCAAGCATCTGCAGAAGCTCCAGAACAAGAAGATGTTTGGCTCCGTGGACCCGGACCGGAAGAAGCTGGAGACATACCGCCAGCGCTGGGTCGCCGGCATGAAGGCCAAGTCCAACGCCTACAAGCAGATCCTGGCGCAGATGTCCAGCGCGGCGGCCAAGGGCGATGCCATGGACGCCTACCTGCGCAAGTTCCACATGTTCCTCCGCGGCCAGCCCGCGCCGCAGGATCAGGCCAAGCTGGCCAAGCTGGGCATGGACAAGACCTTCACAGCGCTCACGCACTACTCTGAGGTGGACGAGTACCTGCGGGCCTTCTCCAAGATCCGTGCCGACTACTACAAGGACCTGGCCATGCTCAAGATGCGTGGCCCCGGTAGCACGCTCAAGGAGATCGAGATCTACTACAAGTACATCATAGACGGCAACGACATGGACAAGATCGAGAAGAACCTGTGGGAGTGGCTCGAGGGCGGCAAGCTCACCAAGAACGCCGAGCGCAC
>CDFN01059845.1:0-10936 GCA_000826445.1 Acanthamoeba quina | reverse complement strand
AGCAGTAGCAGCGACCAGCCCAAGATGCCGCGGGCGTTTCCCTACCTCGCGACGAAGGTGTGCAACATACTGGCGCCGTTTGCTATGGAGTTCATTGGGACGTTCTTCCTGGTGGCGGCGGTTGGCTTCAACTCGGTCGGTGCTCATCCTCTCGCCCCTCTGGGCATAGGCATGACTCTGGTCGTGTGCATATTTGCCGGGGGGCATATATCCGGTTCAGCCCTCCCCCCCCCAGCTCTCAGCAGCTTTGCCCTCGCATATTGCTCACACTTCTTCCGTGGCTGGTGAAACAGGAGCGCACTACAACCCTGGTACCACATCCACTGACAGTGGTGAAACCGAAGTTTTTAACAACAACTACATTGCATTGGCAGCGGTCACGCTTGCGGTGTGGATGAGCCGCAGAAACAAGATCGGTGGGCTGGACGCCATCATTTATGTGGTTGTGCAAGTCGCTGCGGCCTTCCTGGCCGCCCTCTTCTGTTGGAGCATAACCGACAAAACAGTCGCTGTGCAACCAGGTTTGGCTGCCTTCCCTCTCTCGCTTCTCAAACATTCCTTACCGTCAACACACAGCCATTGGAGTTTCGGAAGCCAAAGCTTTTGGAGTAGAGGCGGTGTGGACTTTCCTGCTGGCCACTGTTGTCCTCCAAACTGCCACCACAGAGACCCAAGCCGGCAACAGCTTCTTTGGGCTCTCAATCGGCAGCACCGTTATTGCCGGCGCAATCACCGTGGGCCGTACGCAACCCTTTCCTTCCGTTCCAGAGCCTCTGCACAACGCCCATGCCCTTCCATTTGGTTCAATTCCAGCTATCTCGGGAGGAGTGTTCAATCCAGCCGTAGGAACAGGGATGCTCCTGGTTCGCAGCCCTTGTCTCCCTCTTTCTCTTCCTATTTTTCTTCATCTCCTAAACAAATGAGTGCACACCCAGGCGTCCGCGTGTGATACCCACGATGCGGAGAAGCTGCGCTTCCTGTGGATATACTGGCTGGCGCCGCTTCTCGGCGGCTTGGTCGCGGGAATCATGTTCTGGTTCACCAACAGGTGCGACACTGTCCCTTCTTTTCCCAAAACAAAGCTTGCCCGTGGTTGACCGAGGCGCGACAGGCGGGAGTTCCACGACGAGCCGAGGCTGGAGGGAGACGCAGAGCACCTCTTCTCCATGGACGTCAAGTCGATCGCCGACGTATCGGCACAGAAACGCGAAGGCGGCAAGATCATCAAGGACATGATGAAGCGGGAGCGGGAGCGGTTCGAATACCTCCTTCCCGACGAATTGGCCACTGCGATCAACGTGTCCGAATAGCCTTGAGGCTGACGCCTCGGCTCATAGTAATGTGTAACAACGAAAACAACAACGAAGCTAGTAGAGAAAAGAGATAAAGTGGTTGTATGTACATCCCAAGGCACAACCCTGCAGCGTGTGCATTCATCAGTCGAAGATGTGCAGTTTGCTGGTGATGCGTTCTCGGCACAGCGGGCACAGATCGAGCTTATCGCTGCACAGCTGAGCATGCACCAGTACACACAGGAAGTTCAGTTGCTTCACATAATGGGCGTGCGGCGCGAAGAAACGCGGAGAGAGAAGCATACTTTGCAGCAAGCCCGATGGCCACAGGGAATGAATGCCATCTCCTTCTCGCGCTCCATGCACACCTGTAGGGAGGGGGGATGCTGAGGTAAGAGCCTCCGCATCATCATATCATCGGATGTGGAGGGGAGCACTGTACAGAGCACTTGTTCTTCTCCTCGATCTCTTTCTTTAGCGAGAGCGTGGCAATTCGCTTCATGACCACAGCACGCGACCTGCACTCCCGCCGTTGAGTGAAGGAAGAGATCTGGTGGGAGAAAAAGCAGGGTACGTGCCTTTCCAAGGCTGCTTCGAGAGACAGAAGCTCCTCCAGCGTCAGGTCCTCTCGCCCCCCTTCCAGCAGCGTCCTGCCCACATTTCCCGTGAGCCATCCGCTAGCAGCACCATCAAAGGCCTATAAGAGAGGATTTGTGCAAGCGTACTGGTTATCACGCTTCATCTCTCGGCAGCGCGCTTCGAGTTCCGCCACCCGCTTGGCCAGATGTTGGTTGGCCTGTTCCACTTCTTCGGCTTCTCTAGCCTTCTCCTGAACGACCAGCTGCCACTCCTTGTGGTCCCGCGCATGCCGCTTCATCTCCCTGTCGCGTTCATAGACCGCTTCCTCTGCTTGCCGGGTGAGTTCGTCCATGCGTTGTTTCGCCTCGACATTTTCCTGGGCCATCACCTCTGCCATAACGTCAGACGCCATGTAGGCTGCTGCACGTGCTTCTGAGCGGGAGACGAACCGAAGGTGCGGCACCAGTCGCTGGCTTTGTCCATGAACTGACGGAACTCCTTTACGCTGGGAGGGTGACGATGGTCCTGCTGCACCTTGGCCGAGATGGGCGTCGTTGAGAGAATCTTGCCATACCGGTAGTTCTGTACATATCGGTTGCCCTCTTCGTCTGTGTACACAATGTCTGCGATGGTATCCGGCCATTGCGATCACCAATCAGCACAGGGGACTCGACATCACACGCTCGTAAAGGAGGTACGTGCCTCCATGCGGAAGGTCGTTCTCCCACGAGCCGTCTTCGCTTCTCCCGTCGGGGTGCACAAGTATGCCTCGTCCAGACTGTTTTCCATCCTTCCACTCTCCCTCGTACCTGCACGCATGGCACACGTGAGTGTGCAAGTGGTGGAGTGGTGTTCGCGAGATAAGAGATATACGCACCGGTCACCCTTGGCCCACGTCTTTACGCCTCTGCCGTTGGGCTTGTCGTCCTTCCACTCCCCCTCGTACCGGTCTCCATTGGCCCACATGAACACGCCTTGGCCGTTCTTTTTGTCTTCCTTCCACTCGCCCTGCACAAACCAAACAACAACACTGTCAACCACACCCACCCACCCACCCACACCGCATGACAGGCACCTCATAGCGGCGACCGTCCGGCCAGCTGTACACGCCCCAACCGTGGTAGTCGCCGTTGCGCCACTTGCCCTCGTACTTGCGGCCATCCAGCCAGTAGTAGGTTCCCGAGCCGTTCCTCTTGTCGTCCTTCCACTCCCCTGCCACACGAGAGCGAGTATTGGTATGTTTGTGCCTTGCACGGGTCATGAGCTCAGCGCACCATGGTAGCGGGCGCCAGAGGCCCATGTGAAGATGCCCATGCCGTTCCGCTTCCCATCGCGCCACTCGCCTTCATAGCGGTCTCCATCTGGGCCCAGGTTCAAAATGTTCAATAAATCACTCCACTCCTGGCTTGATGCAAGTCGAGAAAGTGGAGGAGGACATAACGTACCAGGCCAAATCTTGGTGCCGCTTCCATGGTACTTGCCATCTTTGATCTCGCCCTGGTACTGCACAGACGAAGATGCAGCCGAAGCAATACCACCAGACGACAGGGAGAGCAAAGGGCCTCCCCCGGTGGCCCCACTGCACAACCCCAGAGAAGGCAGGCCCCCAGCCGACGATGGTCCCGGCTTGTGCATCAGATAGATCGATCAACTAATCTGCCGTCGCGACTTTCCTCTGCTCTGTTTCGGCGGTTCTGTTTGAAGAGGAAAAGGAATTTTTCTAGTTCTTTTCTCAGTTCTTTGTCAGCCGCTCGAATCGGCAGAAGCAGGCCATGAGCGGGCAACCGAGCTTCTCGGCCACATGGGCGTCCTTGACCATGGCCAACTTCATAACGTCGCACTTGAAGCGTGCACCGTGGTTGGACTGCAGTGCTCGACCCATGCCCTCAAGGATGACCAGGTCGGCGCTAGCGGCTTCTTCTGCGAGCTCGACGCTGACCTGGCCGAGATCGATCAGCGGGCATCCGTTGCCGCTGGCGACCAGCTTCAGCCGACCATCGCGAAGGGCATCAGCGAGTAGGGCGTCCATCATTGTTACCTGGTCCATCACCTGAACCTATCGCCACGCAAAAAGTAAGACAGACAAACTAACTGCGACCTCTCGTGTTGAGAGTGAATGGTACCAGTTCCGGGTGGGTGATGTCGTTGAGAGCTGGGGTGGAGTTGGCGCTGAGCACGACATTGGTTCCGCGCCGAAGTAGTTCGCGTGCAAGGGGCACCATGCCCAACACAACGTCCGTTCCAGCGTTGTCTGATGTCGATGTTAGTTCGTCACGCGACGCATGCACAGGGAAATGTGACGCACGCACATCTCATCCGGGAGCTAAGCGTGCGCACCCACGAAGAGGATGCCCTTTCTGTAGGGGGCGAGCGTATTGTCGGCAAATCGCTGTTTGATGGCAGTGAAATCGTCCACAAACCAAGGCCGTGCCGGCAGTTTGTCACGACACCGCAGGAAGTCAGCGGCACCTCCTCCGTCTCCCTGGTGAAAGCGTTCAGCGGGAGGGACATGCCAACAGAAATTTTGTGTGGTACGCGTTGTGATCACGACATGGCACATACCTGTTCAAACAGCTTCAGTGTGTCGAATGAACCCTGCAATTATTGGGAGATGAGCTGACGTCAGCTGTGTTGGGAGACAAAAGGGAGTGTGAAGAATGATGGTACGAGATCAAAGATGTTGCCCGCAAATACGCCCTCAAACAGAGTCTGCAACCTGTCCTCATCGTTCATGGCGTCCAATTCCTATTTGCACAGCCAGACATACGTGCTATCAGTTCCGTGCTAGGAGAGCACGAGACCTCACACCGCCTGTCGGTTTTGCGTACCCTCAATAGCGCAGGAAGAAGGCACAGAGCGGCCTTGTTCTCGTTGTGTTTGACGTGGGCGTAGGCATCGCTGAAGCCAACCTCGCGCAGCAGTCGCTCCCGTTCCAGACATAACTCCCACACTGAGACGGGCCTCTGTACCCCACACGCGCCATCATAAGTCATTACGGAATGTTATTTAAATAAAGAAAAGAAATTCACGAACCAGGAGGCCAGCAGACCACCGCTCCCACGCAAGCACGAAACGAGCGGCTGCTTGCTGGGCGGCCTCCTCCGGCAGCGCCGCGGCCCCGCTGGCCCGGAGGAAGTGATTGGCCTCGAGGGCGTAGCGGGTGACGGAGGTAGATGCAAGCAGGAAGTGCTCCACCCAGTACCGAAGGTCTTCCGTATTGGTGCAGCATTTCGTCAGGTTCTCCACCTCATACTGGTAGGCCTCGCCCTCCGGCATCAGCAGGGGGAACCTGGTCGCCCTTCGCTCCTCCATCATTTCTCTTCTCCTTCGTGGCCACGAAAAATGAAAACAGGAAAACAAAAAGGAAAAATTAGGAAAAATCAAAATTGTATTTGTGCAAAAGGAATGAGGGGAGGACGCGAAGGGACGACTGATACACTTGGCGGCGCAGGGCGACGTCTAGAAGAAGAGCGAAAGCCAGAAAGGAATGGCGGTTGAGGCGGGGCTGGGTACGTCCTCGGAGGGCTGGATGTTCCTCACGGAGAGGGTCTCCCCTCCGACGATGTCGCCCAGAGCGAAGAAGTAGTTGACCTTGCCGCCCTGGAGCGTGGTGTTGCCAATGGCCAGCGCCACCTGCGACGGGTCGCTGGCAAGCCTGAGCGAGAGGTCATACGTGGTAGCCGAGACCTCCGCCAGCTGTAGTTGCGTGGGGGAGGAATCAAATGAGGTCAACCAACAACCTTCGTACTTTATACGTCCAGTAGAAGAAATGGACACTGATGATGTTTAGAAGGGGGGTGGCGCACCTCGACACCAGAGGGGTAGGCAAGGCCGTTGGCCAGGCTGGAGTCGCCGGCGTAGAGGTCGACGTTGGGGGCACCGGGGGCGGTGTGGAAGACGGCCACCTTGGCCATAGTGTTGGACGAGACCGAGGGGTCGATCTGCACAGCCAGCAGGCGGAACGGGTAGGTGGTCGAGTCGTTGAGGGAGCCCACAGCAACAGCGGTGTAGTAGGCGCCGTCGGTGAGCGTGACGGTCTCGTTGATGATGGTGGTGCCTCCATTGACCAGCGAAACGGTGATCTCAGTGGAACCGGCGGAGACGGGGATGTAGCCGGCGGAGTTGCCGTAGACAAAGTTGGAGATGGCGCGGGCGCCGTTGACGTTGACATGCACGTTGGTGTTGCCGCCGAAGTTGGAGACGCCGTGGACGACAAACAGGTAGGCCGACGCGTTGATCTGGCTGACGAACAGCGAAAGGAGAACCAGAGCGGCAAAGAGCTTCATCATTGTGTGGTACAGGTGGTGGATAGGGTTTGGGTGACCAGTTGTTTGGTAGATGAGTGAATTGAGAGCCAAAGGCGAGCCCTATTTGTACCCGCGGCAAAACTGATCGATGATGAGCAATGCACGTGGATAGGCATCACGGATTCGTCTGTGCCCAAGGTCAGGCACCGCAGCGCTTGCGGATTGGTCGGTCATACAAAAACCATCTCCAAGTCCCTATTATCCTCCAATCGCGTAGCGACAGATATTCGGGATGTCCGAAATAATTTTGATTGGCCGCAAACTTCTTGGAGATTACAAGGGAACAATCGGTGGTGATCAGCCTCCGATCTGGCTTTGGCGGTGCGCCGTTTTCTCCGGCAGGTGCATCACACAAATTCTCTCGATGACCACTCCCGCCGCCTCAGGAGTACTGAATGAACACGGGCTCCGTGTCGCCGTACGTGCGTGTATGAGCGCCCTTGCTGTGAGGCCGAGAACCGATCAGTGTTTCAAAAACCCCGGGGTGGAAGGTAATGTTGCGGGGAGGGTGAGAGAAGGGGGGAATGGTACCTGTCGGACCACACCACGAGGAGCTGCTTCTTGTACTTGAACGAGGAGAAGAAGGAGGGCAGCGCGGACTTGGCAGTGGGGTCCACGAAGCCGGGCAGCTTCGACTTGGGGGTTCCGCCCGGAATGATCAGCTCACCGCCCTTTTGCCGGAGCGCAGATATCAGCCAAGTTCAAGCGAGCAGCGGTGTTGTGGGCTGGAGTCGAGTAGTAATACCTGAGCCTCGCACATGTCCTGAAGCTGCTGGGTCACCTCCAAGGCGTACTTCGGCTCATTGAGGTCGCCGTAGGTGGCGCTCAAGATATGCAAGGCTGCGCACAGCGACATGCAGAAGCAAGTGAAGGTTAGCGTTGGTGTGCACAATATCCTCGGACGACGTCAACGCGACATGGACGTACACTTTTCCTTGGCCTTTGAGCGCTCCAACTTGTCGTTGCACATGTCCTGCAGCTGTCGCGCTTCGATGGCGTTCTTGAATTCGCCGTACCACATCTTAGCCTGCATGAGCGAGGAAGCAAACAAAACCAACTGTTGGCCACAGCACCGGGAGCACAAAGAAAAGAGTGACAGTGGTGTAAACCTCAGCCTCCGAGGCACAGTTGAATTCCCAGTCGCCCTCTGGCCGCTTCAGAGCAAAGTTAAGGCCTTGCAGCGCTCCCAGTCCCAGCCTCGACAGTCTGTTGGTGTCGGGGGAAGGCAATCAGAAAAACTTGGACAGGCTGCTGCTTGTTCTGGGCTGACGGGGGAAAGAGTTGACGTACCCGGCGTACTCCTCGAAGACGTACTTCTCGTTGGGCTTGACCACCTTCGCTCGAACAACAAGGTCGTTGAACAAGAACACCTGGTGAGGCCACCACGTGTATGTAAGCAAGTGAAGCCGTCAGCGGCAGATGAGCTGAGTGCCTCGGCTTGAGTAAGATCATCACAAGTACCATCGACTTGCGCTTTTTAGGCAGCTTCACCGAGGCACCGGTCAGCTCGCCGTGCTTGATGAACATTCGGGAGGGCGTCACCATCACCTACAGACGACCCGGACAATGGAGAACCCGTCAGTTTGTGCAAGATCAGCGGAGAGCAGTGCGGTGTGTACCAGAGGCATCTCGGTGATCTGCTCCTGCAGCTTGATAATGAAGTTGCGGTTGTCGGTCTGACGTTTCCTCTCATTGACGTACTCGTTCAGTTCCTGTGGGACCAAGTGGAAGTAGAGGGTCAGACTCGGCGATAGACAGCACACACGCAGGACGCAGGCCACGCACCTTGATGCGTTCGATGGCCTCCACCAGGTTCTCGTAGTCAACGTGAGTCGAGGGCGTGTGCTTGAGGAGCTCCTTCAACAACATCTGTTCATAGCATACGAGAAGAATTAGTGGCCGATCGCGAATCCACGAAACAGGGAGCCACATACCTCGTATCGGGGCAATCGCTGTACAGGCTGGATGAGCATGGAAACGAGATCGAGCCTTCCGCCAGAGTTTTTCCTGAGTTGCTGTTATACCCCCCCCCCCACCGGACAGAAGCATAAGGGGAAATGAGCGAGCGCGGTCCGGACGGACACTCAACCACACCCATGAGAACCGTTTGTGTACCGCGATATAATCGGCAAACTCTTGCTTGGCGCTGTACTTGGTCCATACGGCGGTGGCGCCGTCGTATTCGTTGATGTAGGTCGTGTACATTTTCATCATGGGCACCTAGAAGACACGACGGGGAGTGATGTAAGGAGAGAGAGCGCGGTGCCGTCGGTAAACCTTCGGTCAAAGGAGCCGGCAGCGTACCATCTGCAGGAAGATGTCACCGAAGGTGTTCACGTTGGGCCACTCGGCCATGCGCTTGTCCAGCTGTTGGCTGAATTCGGCGTTGAATTGATGAATGACCTCGATGGTGCTGAACAGGCGATGCACGTCCTCAAGGGTCATGATCCACCGGTTGTCCTTGGCCTTTTCCTTGAGCGGCACCAGGAAGAACTTGATGCACTGATACAAACTCTGCACGTAGGTCTGTTCGGTGGCCACAACCTCGCGCAGTACCCGAGCTCGCTGCTTCTGTTCCTGCGAGCACTTGCTGTCCTTGTACTCGATCACTGCATTCAAGTGTAAGCCCCGAGAGTGTACTTCAAGAGTACCAGGCGGAGAAAAATATTAGCTTACCGAGCGAGCGCAGTCGCTTCTTGAGGTGCGTCTTTCTGTAGAGRGCTTGCACTTCGGAGACCTTCTTGGGATCGTAATCCTGGAGAAGCACACGCACAACACACACACACATACACACACGAGTCATTAAAATCTGAGATGTTCTGCCGTACGCAATAACACCTCATGGTTGACTTGAAAGAGGCTGGGCGTACTTGGAGATTGAAACCGGGACTGAGAGTGCCTCGAGCTACGGGTCCCTTATCCGCTGCGGCTCCTTGGGTCGAGACCGGCCTCTGCGGCTCGGGTGCTGGCTCGGGCTAAGCGACA
The DNA here is from genome assembly GCA_000826445.1 of Acanthamoeba quina. Taxonomy (NCBI): domain Eukaryota; phylum Discosea; order Longamoebia; family Acanthamoebidae; genus Acanthamoeba; species Acanthamoeba quina. The sequence continues at coordinate 1,773 of CDFN01059845.1, read as the reverse complement.
AAAATAAAACAATGCATTAGCGTCGGGTTTTTTACAATGTCGAAGGTGAAGAAGTCGCCTCGAAGTACCTCTGCTTCTTCGACGGCAGTGCTGGCATTCAAGAACTCGGCAGCCTGAAGAATATTCTTCACCGAGAGGGTGACTGCGGTGTAGTAGTGCTGCATTGTACGCTTTACCTTCTCCTCGCTTGTACCACCCATCTGTAGAGCGAGAGCAAGCACAGGGCGATCAGTAATGAGAAGTTGATTTGCTGAGCAACAATTGCGGGTGGGTAGTGTACGTTGGCGAGAGTGGCAGTGGCGGCGTTGAGCATGGCGTTCGCAGACGACTGCATACTCGTGGCGCCACCCTGCAGGAACTTGGCCTGCGCACGTAACGGTCACTATAATGTGAAGGGGGGAAAGGCGCCAGGCCGACACGAAGCCTTGGAAGAATGCGGTACCTGGGTGGGATTTTGCACGATGTTATGCTGCACACCGTACTTGATCATCGCAACCAGCCGAGCAACCATCTTGCGCACGCTCTCTGTACGCAGAGACCGTACATGAATAAGCGGGCACAGAGTGATCAGTCTATGGGGGGGGGGACATCGTACCGACGGTGAACAGGAGAGTTTGCTTGATGGCACCACCGCTGGTCCCCTGAACCTCCATAAACTCCTGCGAGAGGGTGTCCACGAGCTTTCCAGTATCGAGAAGCAGTTGCTTGGCCGTACTGACCAACTCGCCAACGAACTCAGGCTGCAGAGAGACCATGCAGTGTTAGCTGAATGCATTCAGCAGCCAACGCATTGTTGAGATTTGCTGCTGGCTCACATGAGCACCCATCGTACCTTGTCCTTGAACTCAAAGGTGAAGGTGTATTCGGGTTCTTCGGTCTTCTTCCGCCGCATGGGCATCTCCATAGTCTGCGTTCTGCTCAGCGCGGGCGCTGGCTGGGTTCGGCCCTCGCCTTCCGCTTTGACATCCTCGGCCTGCGCGGACTTGTGCGGCCTCGCACCAAGCGTGACCCCACCTTGCAGCCTCCCTCCCTTAACGGCAAAAGGTCGTCAAAAGAGACGGTCGGCGCGATTCATGTCATTGTGCGGTGGGGGTATGCGTTGGCGGTACGTACCTGCGGCTTGACGTTAACTGAGGAAGAGGAAAGAGACACAGCCTTGGCCGGTTCCTTTTTGATGAGATGGTAAACAGGTCAGACACCGATTTACAGAGCTGAGGTTGCGGTGAAATGCAGTGTTGTGGGTGTCCATACCTGTGGCTGGACCTGCTGGCTTGCGGGTGGTGGCGACACGGCAACCTTGGCCGGCTCCTGGTGGACGTCAGGCACGTTTAGCATGTTGGCAGAGCATGGCACAGGTGAGGAAAGGAATGTGGATCCGCGCGTACAGCTGCGGCTTGCGAGAGCTTCCACCGCTGCATCTGGTCCTCCATCTGAGATAAGTGAAGAAGGACAGGTGAGCCAGCTGCATATTGGACCTCTTCCTGACGTGTGGTACTTACTTCAGCCTGCTTGGCGGCGAGCTGCTGCTGAGCGATCTGCTGTTGCGATGGTTGGTTGCCCTGCACTTGGACCATCTGCTGCTGGTATGCCGGTGGCGGCTGAGGTGGCAAGCACAGGGCCTGGGCATTAGGACTCGCTTTAAACGAGCTACGATTGGCTGAGGAGCGTACCACTTGGACCTGTGGCTGTGGCTGTGGCTGTGGCTGGGGTGTGATGACTTGAATGGCTGGCGCACCATAGATCTGTGGGGTCGGCGCCACGGGCTGCTGAGTG
>CDFN01059838.1:1857-11867 GCA_000826445.1 Acanthamoeba quina | reverse complement strand
GGGGGGGGGGTGAGCAATCGATTCATGTTCGCTCGGAACATTTAAATTGGCGAAAGATGTGAAAATTGAAAGGGGGGGGCATACAATTTACTTGGCCTCGGACTTGACGAAGTACTTGGTGAGGAAGGAGGGCTCGATGACGTAGGCCGCAGCGAGACCTGCGAGGGCACCCCAGCGGAGAGCAGTGGGAGCGTAGTTCTTGGTCAGGGGAATCAGCCTCTTGCCGAAGACGGTGGCCTTGGTGAACACATTGGCGTAGAAGCGCTGGTAGGCGATGGTCTCGTGGTAGGGCACGGAGCGGATGGTGCCGGTGCGTGTGGCGGCCTCCTCGAGGTTCACCGTAGTGTGGGCCTTGTCGAGCTTGTGGATGGACATTATGTGCGTTCGATTGATCTCTTGAATTCAACAAATCGAAATAAATGGCCAGCTGAAGCAAAAAGAAAAGAATAGCTTCTGTTTTACGGTATGCGATCGGAAAATAGGGAAATATATTTTACTTTATTTACAATATTACTCTGCAATTGGTGTGAGCAAGTGCTTCGTTCGCTTCTTCTTTTCCTTTGCCGGCGTGCTCGTGCATGGCCTCGTCGTCGTGGTGGTGGTGGTGGTTGATGTGGATGTGGATGTAGATGTCGTGCAGGAGGCGGTAGCGCACGTCGAGCACGTGCACGAGGACAGAGACGTGCAGAAGGAAAACGAAGGGAAGCAGGAGGACGAAGATGAAGTCGTCGCAGTCGCAGCACTGGACGAAGATGAATCGGGGAGGAAGCTGAGCGTGTCCGATCCCGTCGGCGACACCGGCGGCGACGTGCGCGTAGTCGTGGAAGACGAGCCGCAGCCGCCCTCGGCGCTGATCATGCCGCTGCCCTTGTAGTAGGGGTGGTTGATCACGTCCCAGATGGTGGCGCGCCTGAGCGGGTTGGGCTCCAGCAGTCGGCAGAGCAGGTCGAACACGTCGGGATCGCTCTTGATATGCGCATCGATTCGCCAGGCGCCCCGGCGAATCTTGCGGTGGGTGCTGGTGGGGTCGGCGGCGTAGAAGGGCAGCTTGCCGGTCACCATTGTGTAGAGCACTGCGCCCAGCGACCACAAATCGACCTCAGGTCCTACATATGTGGCCGACGATGTGATGATCTCGGGTGAAGCGTAGTTGAGTGATCCCACACCTATGGAATGCCACGTGTTAACGAACAGTACTGTCTGGTGGTTGCATGCCAACCAAGCCGTTCGGCTTTAAGGTGGTAAGTTGTTGGGGACGCACCCTCGGTTTCCAGTTTGTAGGAAGACCAGAAGTTGGAGAAGCCAAAGTCGGCGAGGAGGAGGTTGCGGTCCTTGTCCAGGAGGCAGTTCTCGGGCTTGAGGTCGCGGTGCATGTAGCCCTGGGAGTGCATGTAGCTCAGCGCGCTCACCAGCTGTCGGAAGAGGCGGCGCGCTTCTGGTCGCGGCAGCTGCTTGTGGGCCTTGATGTGCTCGAAGAGGTCGCCGCCCTCGGCGTAGTCCATGACGAGGCACAGCCGGGAGTCGTTCTCGAACACGCCGTGGAGCTTGATGATGTGTCGGTGCGCGAGGTTGCTCATGACGTTGTACTCAGTGCGCAGCCTCTCCATCTGACGATCGGTGAGCTGCTTCGAGCAGATCTTGAGCGCCACCTGCTGGCCCGTGACCGGGTCCTGCCCCGCGTACACGCGGCCGCCACCGCCGCTGCCGATGAGGTGGCACACCCGGTAGTGGCCCACCGTGAACATCAGGGAGCCCTGCACGTGCGACACCTCCACACCTGTGCCACGTCAGCAAAAAAGAAATCAGACAAAATCGATCGCAGATGAATTCATTCTGATTTTGGACATGAAGAGCTGTATACCGGCTTGGGTGGTCTGGAGGGACTTGAGCTCGGTGCGGGACTCGCACGGCACTGTCATCTCGGAGACGCTCTTCCTCGGGCGGAGCTTGCCCCGGCGCTCCATGAGCCGGCAGCCGGCGGCAGCGACCGCCGTGGCCACCGCCACGAGCTCGGTCTGGGTCTGTGACTGCGTGCACGTGGTGCCGCCTTGGGCGGAGTCGTCGTGATACTGTTCGGAGCTCGTCATGCGTGTGTGCGTGTGCCGTGTGTGTGTTCTTGTGTGCGTTGTAGCGTGCTGCGGGCACCCGAGTGTAGGGTGGTGAGGTGCTGGTGGGCGGTGTCAACGTCAAGAGGCTTTTGAGAGGGACTGACGAGGGAGTAGCACCAGCTGGGTTATAAAAGAAGGCGGGCAAGTCGAGGGAAGCCCGGCCCCGATCCTTCTGGGAAACTCAGCACATAGTTCCCCGGTGCCCAAACTTCGCTTTGCCTCCGGCCAACGGGTGGATGCTCACCAAGTTCTCAACGAAGAGTCAAGGTAATGAGCTAAACTACCTAATACGGAAACATACTTACCTAATACCGTATGTAGTTCGCCACGCGTCGTGAGCTATGTAAGAGAATTAACTGAAATCTCAACCAGTTTGTCCAATCCGCTCGCTTGATTTAAATAGTAGCTCGTTTCCTTGGAGGCCTTCTACATCTCCTTGGCGAGGAGACCTCCGCCCTGGCGACTGTTGTCGTGGGAGTTCTTGAGGTCGCCCACGCGCCTCCTCGGTCAAGTTGGCGACAGCTGCTTGGTCTTGACCTGCAGTTCTTGCAGGTCGCCGGAGTACAGCTCCGTAGCCTTGGCGATCAACTGCTCCACGTTCACCTTGGGCAGCTGCGAGCGAGCGAAACGGTCAGCGGGGACCATAACAGGTAAAGATGAAGAACTGCGGGTGGTCAGCGTACGTGGACGCCTCCGAGGAAGCGTTTGAGCTCGCGCGGATTGGAGACGTCGAGGATCTTGTACTTGAGGTGCACGATGATGGCGCAGCCCAGGCAGGCGAGGAAATCGTGCGATACCGCCATCACCCGATCCCACACCCTGGGGACGGAGAATGTAGAACGTAGCCGTGAGATCCGGGTGAAAGCGGTGGGCAAACCGCAACGGTGTCCTTGCGCCGCACACGCACACGACACCCACCGTCGCACACGCACACGCGCGCAACACGCCATGGCTGGCCAACGTACTTATCCAGAGAGTGTAGCGGGAGGCAGGAGGTGAAATAGCCCCGAAACCACCTGACAAAGGAGGGGAGAGGGTCAGAAGAAGCCGCAGCTTGCCGTCATCTCGACTGAAGCGAACGGGCACGGGCTGGCCGTACTGGTAGCTGAAGCCGTCGAGTGTGATATGCAGCGAGAGGAGGTGTCGCCACACGTCCGGCACGCACTTCTCGACAAGACGAGAGAGAACGTTGATCTAGTCGAGGCGCCACAGGAGGAGAAACACGGAACGGCAAAGTGTAAGACACACATGCCGTGGTGGTGACAGATGAGGGCGAGCATGTCGTACTTGGTGGTATATGCCGGTGGCGTGGTGTCCATAGATCTGCTCTCGGCACTGAAGAAAAGCAGCGTAGCACCAGTAGGCGTCGGCCTCGCTCTGCGTCCCGCACACATAGCAAAACACTTCGGCTATGCGGCGCAGCTCTTCGGCGTCGTAGTCTTGTTTCTGTGTGCGAAACAAGCGGATCAGCGGGTCAGTCACACAAGTCCTTCAGATGGTGCGAGTGGGGGGAGAGTCCACCAGGTCCGAACCTGAGCTGTTTGTGACGATTCGTCGAATAAATAGGTCTGTACTCTGTACACGACGGACAGCAGGTCCGCCATCTCGCTCTTGGAAAGCTGTGCCACAAACACATGAGCGAGCACGCACCAAACACGCGAGCTAAACATGAAACGTACTTGCGCTGTGGCGGATGATGGTGATGGGATTGCTCGAGGCGAGGCTGATGGAGAATCGTCTGAGTGGTCTGTGGGAGCCTGTGGGCTGTCCAGTCGGCCCTGCAGTGATCGGATTGTGTCGCTGGAAACTGCAATGTCAGTCGCTGCTGCCGCTCAACGATCAACAGATGTGGATAGGCACCTGGCCGCGTCGGAAGGTGGCAAGACAGAGCGATAGATGAGAAGCGCAGCGTGCTTGATGTCCTCATACTGAGCTGTCTTCTGTTGGTGGACGAACTCCCACACTTCCCTGTACACCGGCAGCACGCCTGCACACAGCGCGATGTGAGCGTGCAGAGTACAGACGGGGAGTGGAGCTGCTCGCAGATCCTGGGCAGGGTGTTGGACAAGAAGGTAGTACCGAGTAGAAGCTTCCATATGATGGCGCGATACTCGGGGGGAAGCGCACACGACAAGCAGATCTTGTGTAGCTTCTTCGTTTCTGCGGCCAAAACGAATCTCTGATTAAAAATTAACAAATGATGCTGTGGGCGGTGAGCTAACCACGGACCAACAACGTTGTCCTTGAGCATGAGCTCGAGCGAGCTCTTCAGCTCGGCTCCTTGAAACCCCAACGACGTGTAGTAGTGTGCACGAAAGTTGGACCTCATGTTGACGGTGCATGCATCTGTGCGCTTTGTTATCAAAGACAAACAAATCAAAAGGAAAAGAGCGATTACGATTCATTTTTTTAATCTCGAATCGTTCGCTTCATCACAAAACTGGCCAACAATCGCTGCACTCTCTCCCTCGTTATGGTTTACAAGTTGTTGACGGCACGCGTGAGCCTGTGGATCGCCTGTGAAGCCACCATCGCGCTAGGGTCCAGCTCCAGCACCTTCTTCATGTCCTCCAGAGCGAGCTTGTACTTCTCCAAGCTCTCGAGGGCGAGGCCGCGGCGGAGATAAGCCTTGGAAGAGGGCTTGATGTTGATCGCCGCCGTAGTGTCGTCCACCACCTCCTTGAAGTGGTGCAGCTGAGCATAGCAAGTGGCCCTGTTCGTGTAGTAGGTGGCCTTCTCCTCCTCGGTCGAGGCAAGCGTGACGGCCCTGTACAAGAAGTGTGCCAAATCATGGAGAGATGAGCTTGGCGCCGCTAGGAAATCTCACTCGAGCGAGCAGAAGAGAAGGAGAGAAACGCACCTGGTGTACTTCTCAATGGCCTGCTCGTACTTGGCGTGACGGAAGAGAGCATTGCCCTCCTCCTTGGCGAGCTCGGCGGCGTTGAGAGCAGACTGGATGAAAGCGAATGCAAGATTGAGAGAGTGTCGAAATGCGGGCAAGGCTGGGGAAAGCGTACGCCGTCCTCCCTGAACCTCTTGGGGGCATACTTGGCCTGCCTCTCGGCATCCTCGAGCTTCTGCTTCAGATCGTCATTCTGAGGCTCGTACTCAACGCCCTTCCTGAAGGCCATGGCAGCCTCCTCATAGCGGCTAAGAGACATCAGGGCAGCACCCTTGCGGTACCATCCCTAGTGACAAAAACCAGATTAAGCGATCCCATTTTTTGGCATTAATCCCAAAATTGCCGAAAAATGCAATGAGGGGCGGCACCTTGACCCAAGCGGGCTGCAGCTTGATGCACATCTCAGCATCACCGAGCGCCTCGTTGAACTTATCAAGGCCCATGTAGGCAGCGCAGCGGTTGGAGTAGAAGGTGGAGTCATTGGGGTCGGCCTTAATGGCCTTGGTGTACCATTCGATGGCTTCGGGGTACTGCTTCTTCAGGAAGAAGGCGTTACCCTTGGCTTTGGCTTCAGCGGCGGCTTTGTTCGACATGATTGTTGTGATGAATGGTGAATGGTGATGATCTGGTCTGGGACTTATTCGCCGCGGTGGTGAAGCACATTTTTCAACTTTTTGTGATTCTCGCCGGGTTTCCGCATAATTTTTGTGAATGACGTAAAATCTGAAGGATTTACCTATTTCCCGCGCATTTCTTCCTTCCAACTTGTTGATCCGTTCCGCGATTAGGCCAGGGAGCGCACACAAGCAAGAGAATCATACCAAACATGTCGTGGGGTACGTACACCCTGCTCGCCCCCAGACACATTTGGAGTCAATTGATTAATGTTGTCGCCGTGCATATGGATGCGCAATTCCAGATGATGACGATTTTGAGGTGAAGGTGCCGGCTGACAAGCCCACCATCGTGAATGCCTGGGATGATGAGGAGGAGGACACCGCCGGTCCTGCTACCGATGATTGGGAGGATTTTGATAAGCCCAAGGAACCGAAGGCTCCCGCCGGTCCGCCCGAGGAGAAGAAGACATTCACGCAAGTATCGGGGAAGAAGAAGCGAGGAAAGGCCCTTGCCGAGAAAATCAGGCAGAAGGAGGAAGAGGAGGAAGAGGCCCCGCGCAAATTGACCTACGAGGAGAAGAAGAAGCTGCAGGAGCAGGTCGTGGCCTCCGATCTCGAAAATGCGATGGACGCGTTCGCCGTGAAGGACTCGGCGCTCAAAGATTCGGACATCCTGTTCGGCGATGACGGCGACGAGGGCGAGGCGAAGAAGGAGATCACACTCGAGGCCTTTAAGCCCAGGAGCGAAAGGGAGTTCATCAAGCTCGCCGAGCTGGTTAGCAAGAAAGTGGAGCCGTTCTCGGTACCAACCTTCACTCTCTACAACTTCTTCTGCATAATCACGTCAATCCGCGAGGTCCGCATCTGACGATTCTTTCTGCACTCAGGCGAGCGCTTTCTACACGACCTTCCTGAAGGAGATGCTCAGGCAAGCGACCGTCAACGTCGAGGCCGAAGACGTCAAGGACCTCATCGCCACGCTCAACGTCGTCGTCAACGACAAGCTCAAGGCCTCCTCGGCCAAGAAGGGCAAGAAGGGAAAGAAGAAGGCCCCCACGAAGACCACCGCCGCCGTCCACGAGGACATGGTGGACGACGAGTACGACATGTTTGCTTGAAGCTCTTCTATTTATTGTTGCGAGTGTGCGCTGTCCTGGCTGACGTGAAACACGAAGCGCAATCCAAGTGCGCATTCATCCCCACCGCGTGATCCTTCTTCTTCTTCGGCTTAGTCGTCTTCTTCTTATCTACATTGGGTTGCTCCTTCCTCGAGGGCGACGTAAGAGACTCATCACGCGTGTTGCTCGAGGTCCGTCTTGCACTGCTGACACGTGTAGAGTGCGCCTGTGGTGTGCACAGTTTGCTCTTCAGGAGTCAGGAGTGGTTGATGATCAACGTGTTGGGCGAGTGGGTGCACGCGTACCGAATGTGTGTCCTCCGCCGTCGTCCACACACTCCTTGTGGTACGGTCTGCCACAGATGCGGCAGCGGTACTGCGCGGAGAGAACAGAAGCCGACGTGTGAGCTTTTGGCGAGGCCGAGACGGAAGGAGATGGTGTCGAGGTGGTGGTACCATGAGGCCGTAGCCCGGCTGGCCGCAGGAGCAAAGGTTCCTCTCGACGAGGGCCGCCGCCGCGGTGCTGGGCTGCGTCTGTCGCAGCCTCGACCTCTTCCTGTTTCCGCTGCCGGCGTCCGGCGTGGGCGAAGACACCACCGGGCTTGCCAGGGAGTGAGCGATGTGCTTGCTGTAGTCTGGATTGCGGTGGCTTTCACACGTCTCCTCGAGGCTCGAGAAGAAGGTCGGCTCGGCTGCTCGCATCTTCGGCGAGGGGAAGGCAGCTGAGCGTTGATGGCTCTTGGGAGGGGGAGAGCAGACCAAGGGAATGGCCGACTCTTCATCCTCGTCTCCGATGTTGATCAAGCACACTGGGCGACTGGACGACCCCATGGTGGGCATCTCTCGCCTCGGCGACGGCTCCACAGATGTGGCTCGTGGGGAAGCTACCTCGAGCGCGCGTGAACACCTTGTGGTTGTGGCGTGAGCCGGCTCCTCGGGCGTCTGCTTCACCGCCATCTGATAGTAACTGGTCAGCCGATCGTGCGATCCCATCTGTGCTCCTTGCGTACCGTTGGTGCTTTCTCTTCCTGCATGGGATCTTCTTTATGGAGCTGATGCGCTTCAGGCTGTTCTTCTCTCGGAGCATGAAGCGCAGCCAGCGTTGCTGCGGGTGCGCACGGTTCTGTTGCGGCTGACCTCTGCTTCGCCATCTCTTCTCGCTTTAACTTCTCCTCACTGCAGAGGTATTCAAGAAAGTGTAGATTGAGATCGAGTGGCATAAGGTGGGCGGTGGGTGGAAGGTACTGATCGGTTTGTCTCTTCAGCAGTTGCTGTGTCAGCGCGAAACGCTCCTGGAGGACGCGTTCTCTTTCCGCCCACTCCTTCTTGGCGCTCCCGCTGCTGGTTTCCGCCACTTGCAGCCGCTGAGTGAGGCGCTCGACCTCGGCTTTCAGCTCGGCCTCACGCGCCCGAGACAGATTCAATTCCCCCGCGCTCTCTCGCTGTTGCTGCGCGGAGGTGAGGTTGAACGATCAGTCACAATGAACAATGGAGCTTACCTCAAAGTTCCTATCGTTTAGGCTCTGGTTAGATGCTCTAAGCTCCGCGATTAGGGCTTCCTGATCCGAGGCTCGCTTGGTGGCCGCGTTGATCAAGCCTTGTAGTTGTTCGCACAAGCTCAAGGAAGACTGTGGAAGGCACATAATGATCAGACTTTGATTGTTCGCATGTGTGAGAGTAGACCGATACCTCCTTGTCGCTTCTAGCTCTGGACAGATCGTCGCGCACGCTACTGGTCTGTTGCTGCCCCTAGCGACCGGGAAGACAAGTCAGATGACCCAGCAATGGGAGGGTAAACATGAAGCCGGTCATCTACCTTCTTCAGTTCGGCTTCTAGCGTCTCTATTCGGGACTGGTGGCTTGCGACCTCTGCTTCGAGTGTAAAGACTTGATCTTGCAGCGTCTTGTGGCGCTGATGATACTGGGATGCTTCTTGATTGCGCAGTCTCAGCACCTCTGTGGACATCACGCGCTCATACACAGTCACATGGTACCATTTCATCTTCATGGAAAGTCGAGGCCAGGTACCTGTGATGTCTTCGTGCTGGCTGAGCATGGCCGAGTGCGTCTTCTTTAGCGATTCGACTAATCGGAGCGAACGAGTTAGCGCTATCGGGGCTCTATCGTAGAGATACGATACCGGTGTCTCTCTCCATGCGAAAGGCAGCTGAGAGTTCCTCCACTTCCTGCTGTACTTGCTTGAAGTTGAGCTCGAACATATCGATCAAGTCGTTGCTCCTGCTAACCTTTGCAGCGAGGGCCGCCAATTGCTTCTCCTTGTCTCCAAGTTTGGCCTCCAACTGATACTGCTCTGCCTGTCGAGCAGCAAGCATCTCAGCCATCCTACCATCCATCAGATTTTGCTCTATGAATACCTTGAGAGCTTCGATGCAGTCGCTCTTGGCCTTGAGCTTGGCTGCGAACGCCGCGTGTTCGAGCTTCACCTTGTCGTTCTCCTCCAAGGTTCGTTTTGTAGTCTCTTCGAGCTAGTCGGGAGCGGAAGAGTCAGGCTCATCTTCAAGAATGAAAGATGGCGGTTTACCTGGCGTCTCTCGCGAATGCACTCCTCGTGGCCCTCGGTAGAAGGGGAAGTGGGCGTATCGTTAGCTCCTCGCGCCTTGGCCTTGGCCTCGCTTTGCTCCCTTGATTTACGCTCCTCTTCCATAGACAGCTGACGGAGAGGTGAGAGCTTTCTTCCAAACAGGCCTGGCGAAAGGAAGTGAATACCTGTAGGTGGCTCATCTCGTCGTAGAGCGATGATATGCGGCCACGGAGCTTGGCGAACGCCAACGAGCATGATGGTAGCGTGTGGCCGAGAGCCTAAGACAAGATGAAGAGGCGCGTGACCATTTTGTAGGACCTCGCAGTAGTGTTGTTCATAAGAGACGTACAACTTGAGAAGGTCCCGTTGCAGCTACTTGCTTGGCGTCTGGAACGAGCGTGCACGTTCATATGAAGGTCCTCGCAGCACGTCGAAGGGGGGTAGGGGCGTACCAGCGGACCGTGGTCGTTTCGCGAGGGGCGCCTTCTGCTTGAGCCCGCGCCTCTTGGGAGAGTTCTCCCGTGAGCTGCTCACCTCAGGGCGAGGCGAACTGGGAACGACTTCCCCTTCAGCAACGATCCCCTCTTCTGGCTCCATCTCGTGTAGCGACTCGTTGCTGAAATAAATAAAATTTGTTTATTTTCAAGCACGCGCACCGGGCGAGGCAAAGGCGTGGCCCTCAGTTCTTGCCCCAGAGGTACGTCTTCTCCACAAGCCTTCGCCC
>CDFN01059783.1:4100-16091 GCA_000826445.1 Acanthamoeba quina | reverse complement strand
TGTGCAGGGAAGACACAGCGTGCTGAAGGACTGCTGCTGGGTGGAAGAGGGCAGCGTGCTGGCGCCCGGCACCGTAGTCCCGCCCTTTACCATCTTCGGCGGCTCCCCCGCAGTGCAGAAGGGCCAGCTTCCCGAGTGCTTCCAGGAGATGCAGAAGGAGGCCAGCCTCATCAACTACAACACATTCCTACCCCAGCCCGATGTCGTAGCTGCTCCCGCCGCCGCCATTGCCACCACCCCCGCCACTGCCCTTCCGGCCAAGTGACTCAGTGGGTCAGCCAATAAAACTCACCCATTTTGTATTTATCATTTTCGTTTTGTGTGGTGAGATTTGCAACGAGATGCGGCAGATGAGGTGGTACGCTGTCGTGGTGGTTCTCCTTGTGCCTGTCGCGGCGGCAGCGGCAAGCTTCAGCGAGCCGGAAGTGAGGCGTGGGACTGTGCCCCCGTCGAAGAACGGCTGGACCATCTCCCCCGACCGATTTGACTCACCCGGCCAGACGGTACGCCCACTACTCGGTCTCTTGCCCCCCCCCCCAACCAACGGTCACGATGATTGAAGGCACTGGTGTGTGCCTTCAGGTGGAGCTGCGTGTGGAGCTGAAGCAGCACAACTTGGACGAGCTGGAGAGGAGGTTCTGGGCCGTGTCGGACCCCACGAGCCGCGACTATGGCCACTTCATGACCGTGCCCCAGCTCAGGGACCTCATCGCGCCCCCGGCTGCCCATGTCCAAGTACCTCCCCCCCCCTCCCTCATGGACCTGAGCTCTGTGGGGATGTGTCTGATTCGACCCGCCTTGCCCGGCGAGTGCAGACTGTGCTGGAGTGGCTGCAGAGCGGTGCGCCTTCAGCGACAGATGTGGTGCCCACGGGCGACTACATCATCGTGAAGATGCCCGCTGCCGCGGCCGAGCGCCTCTTTGGCGTGGAGCTCGTGCGTTACGTGCGGAGGGCCAAGGAGGCCAGCACCAGCCCCCAGTTCATCCTCCGCGCGAGGGAGCAGAAGTACTCCCTGCCCGCGCACATTGCCGAGCTCGTCTACAGCGTCAGCGGACTCGTCGACTTCCCTCCCCTCGTCAAATCGTACGCTCGGCCCCTCTCTGTTTCACCGCCATTGCTCACACGAGTGAGTCGTGGGTGACAGGAGGCCTGCGAGCGCCTACGCCGACGAGCCTGGCGTCAGCATCACGCCGGGCATCATAAAGAGCCTCTACAACATCAACAACGCCGTGGGCAAGGCGGACAACAGCAGCCAGGCAGTGGCCGAGTTCGAGCAGGAGTACTTCTACCCCTCGGACATCCCCATCTTTGAGAAGAAGTTCGGTCTGCCGCTCCAGAACATCTCCCGCATTGTCGGCAGCAATCACCCCGACACAGGTACGTACCACGGCAGTGGCCTTCAAGTTGGTGGCCTCTGGAAAGGCATGCACCAATCGCAGCTCTCTATAACCTCTCTATCCATCTAACGTTGCAGGCTACCTGGGCGAAGCGTCGCTGGACACGGAGTACATCATGGCCGTGGCGACGAATGTGCCCACCTGGGTGTTCTACCAGGACTCATTCGACCTGGTGTCCTGGGGCATCAAGATTGCCGCCACTCCCGGCGCTCCGCGCGTTCACTCCGTCAGTGCGTAGCCCGCACACTGCTGCTGTTCTCACACGCAGACTTTTGCTCCTCCCGTCCACGCAAGCGATTCACATTCTCCTTTGCGAATGTGCGCAGGCTACGGCAGCGGCGAAAGCTCCTACGATGCAGGCACCATGATCAGAGTCAACGTCGAATTCCAGAAGCTTGGGTTGCTCGGCTTCTCCCTGCTGGCGGTATAAATCGCCACCATTTCGCGGCCATCATTACCATTCGCCATCACGTGATTACTAAAGTAGTGCTCCTGCCCTCTGCTCTCCTGCTTCAGTCCTCTGGCGATGACGGAACCGGGCACACGGGCACCTTCTGGTGCGGCACGTTTGATGCAAACTTCCCGGCCTCTTCGCCCTACATCACCGCCGTGGGCGGCACCTACTTGACTGCTCAGACGGGTATGCGCGTGATTGTGTCGAGCATTGGTGATCGGCTGCTCACTCCCGACCCCATAAGGTGGCACCGAGATTGGATGGCCCGGTAGCGGAGGCGGCTTTTCCGCCAACTACCCTCAACCCGCCTACCAGAGCGCCGCCGTCAAGCAGTACCTGCAGCAGAGTGCGTTTGCTCAGAGCTCCATTCACTGACATCTGGGCGGAGATCGAATCTAAGGCCGGCGTCACCTTCGTTTGTGCGCCACATCAGGTGGTCTGCCCGACGCGGAGTACTACAACATCAGCGGGCGCGCGTTGCCTGACGTGTCGGCGCTGAGCACCAATTACGAGGTGGTGATCCAGGGCCTGTGGGGTCCCATCTCCGGCACCTCGGCGGCTGCCCCGACATTTGCCGCCGTCGTCACTCTGCTCAACGACGCCCGCTACCAGGCTGGCAAGGGTCCACTCGGCTTCCTCAACCCCTTCCTCTACCAGGTATCCCACTCGCTATGAGAGGCGAGGTTTCTCCTCCTTTGATAGGTAACCGACACTGGACTGGGCTTGTGAATCGGCTAGGTGGGACGCGTTGGGTTTGATGTAACGCAGGGCAACAACCAGAACTCGTGGTGCTCTGCGGGCTTCCCCGCAACTCCCGGCTGGGTACGCATCCTTCTGTCTGGTCCGTGCAACTGTGCGGCCGGTGTGTGCCTTCTCATGTGCTGTGCCCATCATGATGTTTAGGACGCCATCACCGGCCTCGGCACGCCTGACTTCCAGGTGCTGCTGAACGCCGCTCTCCGCGTCTAGGCGAGTTGACATTAGACCGTGAGTCTGTGTCTACTTCAGGTGGTGCGAGTATGTTGATTGTGCAGCGCCAGCACTCCAGTGTTCATGTGTGATTTTGTTTATAAAGTGGATTTTCGAGGAAGTCGGCCACTTGGAAGTCTGCGTCATCGTACTCACCATCACCATCACCTTCCCCGTCGTGCTCGTGCTCGCATTCCTCCTCCTTCCTCTTCACTGCGCTGACGCGCTCGCTCTGCTCTCGGAGGGAGGCAGCTATCCGCTCCTGCTGCTCCTCGGGCGACAGTTTAGTGCAGATGTAGACGTAAAAGGTACCGCTCTCATCGTCCTCCAGCACGGACAGGCACCGCACTTGCTCGTCGCGGTTCAGCGTGATCTTACGCTCCTCCAGGCGCCACTGCGGTGTTGTGTCGGAGCTCTTTGAGGTGAGCATCACGTCGTCACCAAACATGGACAACCAGGCAGGGGTGACAGTCACCTTGTACTTGAGCTCGTCCTTGAGGAGGTAGTGCCGGCGGAGAAAGGGTGGGCCATAGCTGATGCACACGTACTGCCCGCCGGTGCGCAGTACCCGGCATATCTCGCTGCACATCTCGTGGACGAACTCGAAACACTGCGGACCGCAGCACACGGCGTCCAAGGTTCCTGCGGTGATCCAGCGAATCGAGTGAGTGCGTGGGACCCGTCAGCCCCCTTGCCCAGGAGTGGGGGCAAGACCTTTGTCGAGGACCAGATCGAAGTACTCGTCATCAAAGTCCATGTGGGAGACGTCCATGACCGCGTCTGCAGCGAAATTAGCGCCGTGTGGCGGGAAGAAGGGTGTAGTCTTTGGTGGGGTGGGGGGATGGGTACAAGTCATGAGCGGGTAGCGGTCGCTGTGCTCCACCGTCATCTGCCGGATGATCACGTCGGATATGTCGATATTGACGATGTTCGTGTACCCGTCTTCGTACAATCCCGCCGACACGGCTGCAAGCGGGTATCGCGCATGATGACCAATAAGTGGTGTGCTTTCGTCGGCGCAGAGCCAAACCAAAGCGCACGAAAGGCGGGTGCACGCACACGAGTTGCCACAGCCGACGACCAACAGGCGCGGGGCAGAGCCGGAGGGGGCCGGGAGTGGCAGGTAGGGCGCGAAGACGGCCAGGGCGTGGCACCGTAGAATGGGGTACTCACAATACCAGTCCTTGTGCTTGACGTACTTGGGCTGGGCGTACCTAGGGTTGGATTGAACGTTATGTGACGGGAACGCCGTGCTCCTTCAAGGACCCTCGCGTGAGTACCTCGCGTTCCAGTACTCCCGCCCTCCTCCGTACACGGTGTGGTGATCCGATTTTGCTTCGATTATTTGCTTTTCTGATTGCAGCAAAGAAATCTCTTGTTGCTTGACCGCCTCGGCCACACCCTCTTCCCCTCGTTCCTCCATTTCTCATCACAAAAGATCAATTTATTCAAATTATTAAAAAAAGAATAAATAATACCACAAATTCCTTGGGCCAAGAAAGGGAATGCTCACGCATCGTTCTGGTGTTTGGCGAAGGGACAACAAGGTCGGTTGCTGGAAGAAGACGAAGATCAGGCTCGACAGTGTTGATCGCGTGGAGCGGGCTCGGAGATCATGCTTGGAGTGCAACCTCCTACGAAGCTGAAGAGAAGGGGGAGCTGGATCATCAGAAGGAGCAAAGAGGAGGGTGAATCGGTCCGAAAGAGGGATAAAGAAGACGAAAAGCTCTTTCTAAAGCTCAAACGAGACAACGCCAACTGTGCCGATTGCTCGGCGAAGGGTATGCTTCCTCTTCCTCTCTCGATTTCACAGACGTGCTCATCTATCCACATATTAGGGGCCAAACATGCGAGTGTCAAGCCCGGCGTACTTCTTTGTTTGGAGTGCGCTGGGGCTCACCTTAGCCTTGGCCTGCCCATCAAGCTTATCAAAGATCTAGACCACGCTGACCTCGAGGTGAGCCATCTTCCCCCCCCCCCGGCTCTCAATCAATCCTACCGGCGTGCGTTGACCAACTGGGGGGGGGCAATATGTAGCGTACGGTGGCAATGTACAACGGGGCAGCCAACTCTATTTTGGAGAGCGCGATCAAGCTGAAGAAACCGTCTCAGACCGAACCCTTGTACGGCTCCTCAAGCTTGTAACGTCAAAAATGTTGAGAGAGAGGCCGCTGACCAAGTAGGTTTCCAGTGATGGAAGGCGCGCTTTCGTGGCGGCCAAGTATGTGGACATGGCTTTTCGTGGCAATCAGACCTACCCTCACGACCTCACTCCACAAGTGGTTCAGTTTTCTTCTTCTTCTTACCCCTCTCTGACGCTCGCTTGAGACTCACGCTCTCTCGCTTTGGATATTGCAGTATAAAGACGTCGTGAAGGCCGGCTATGTGCACATGAAGGAGAACAACAAGCTTTGGCCAAGGCTCTACTGTGTGCTGACCACTTACTTGTCCTTCTATCGATTACCCACGGTACACCTCGCCTTGTCAATGGCCCTCCTGGGCCCAGAGCCTGACACCCCGCCTGCCAGGACACCCTGCCCGAGCTGGTTCTGGAGTTGCGCTTCAGTTCCGTGCTCCCCGTCACAACTTACCCGGGAGGCTGCCGCATCAAGATCATCACGCCCTCGACCAGCAACCACTTGGTGCTTCAGGTACTGCTACATCTTGACGTGGCTCTAGGCTCAACCTCTGTTCGTTGGATCCTGACACCCCATGCACTGTTTCCTTCGGACATGGCAGGCCGACAGCGCGGCCGATGCGCAGGAGTGGTTGTCGGTCTTGCAGATGGTCTGTAAGATCGTGCTCAGCGAAGACGAGAAAGCTAGCCAAGCGACCATGGAAGATGATGCGGAGCTCCTTGCCGCTCCACTCCACGAAGAACTGGACCTCGATACCAAGAAGGTGCGCGCCTAGCGCGCCTCGAACATGCTCTCGCTCATTGGCCTCACTTTGTTTGTGGGATGGCAGAACGAGGAAACGTCGTACGACATGATGACGATGAGCGGCTCGAATCTGGCGCGGCAGCGGTCGTTCACCAACCTGATCCTCATGGAGGGTCCCCTGCTCACCATGAGCCACTCCAAGGTGTGGAAGGAGTGGCGGAAGCGGTGGTTCGTGCTCTCTCGCGACCACTTACGCATCTTCAAATCAAAGCAAGACACACGCTCGGGGTATGTACTTTATCTTTGTAGGCCCGCCCTGCCAGTCTCCACCAAACAGCTCACCCGAGACTCGCGATTAGTGCCAAACCGCACACAACAGTGCGACTGTTGCAGTGCAGCGTCAAGGCGTCAGATCGTTTCGAGGACAAGAAGCTTTGCTTCGAGATCACCACCCCGGAGCAGTCCATACTGGTCCTCGCCGAGAACGCCGACGAGATGCGCAATTGGATCTTTACCATCCGCCAAGCCAGTGGGCGGTATGTAGTTGTGCCTCCGTTTTCTCACACCATTTTATCTCCTCATTCATGGCCTCATCTCTCAATAGAATGCTCGCCGAAGCCATGTCGGACGCCTCCATCTTGGGACAAGGTGAACTCCCCGCAGAGGACCTCGGAATGACAAGCTCGGGCGAGCTACCGCCGCACCAGATGCAGATGTCACCCGAGCGATCGCCCATGAGGAGTTCCAGCAGCCTCCTGATCGAAAAACAGGCGGAGGTCGTTGCAGCGCCAAGCGGGCCAATCTGCGAGGGCTTCCTGTACAAGCGGAAATCGCCGGCCAAGTCCGGCAAGCGAGTCTGGGCGGCGCTCAAAGTGGATTCGCTGTACATCTACAAGCATCAGGGCGTACCGTCTTCCGAGCTTTATGGTCTCGATTATGTAGTGGCTGTTGGTCACTCAGCTCACCGCCGTTCTCTCCCACACGAATGCGCAGGATGCGACACCGCTCGAATTCGTTAACCTGTTGACCAGCTCCGTTAAGGTGGTCGACCCGGTCAATCACTGCTTCGACGTCGTTCTGCCGAATGCAGCGTTCCACTTGCAAGCCGAAAATGGTACCCTGGTGCCCACCTACGTGAATTCCAGTTTTGAACATTGACCTGAACACTGCTCGCCAGCAAACGACCTGGCGCTCTGGATGGCGGCTTTGCGGGGCATTATCGAGTCGCTGCTGAGCAACTTCAAGAAGAGCTCGGCTTCGTCTTCGCCGGCGCGGCCGCGCGCCATGTCGGCATCGGTAGTGCCCGACTCGAGACTCACTCGACAATCGCAACCGCCTCCGACGCTGATGACCTCGAGCGCCGATGAGATGAGCTTGGAAGATCAGTACGCCAGACAGTCTCTTTTCTTTTGTCCTGTGATCGGAGCTAAATGCTTGCACAGTGGCAGTGACGAGCTGGTAGAGGACGATCGGGTGCTTAAGCCCCAGGCGCTGCTCGACGCCCTGGCGGAGAGCGACAACGATGTGTGCGCCGACTGCGGCGAGAAGGACCCGCGGTGGGTGTCCATCAATCTGGGCTTGTACCTTTGCATTGAGTGTTCCGGCATCCATCGTTCACTCGGTGTCCACATCTCCAAAGTGCGCTCGATCGAACTCGATCTGTGGGATAAGGACACGATTCAAGTACACCATGCGCGACCTTCTTCCTCCCCCCCCCCAATCATTCGCTAATCTGGTGACGTGGGTACGATGTACAGTTCATGCTCGACATGGGCAACAAGAAGGCCAATGCAATTTGGGAGCACTGTGTGCCGCCCGAGTTCGAGGCCAGGCGCCCTGGACCGGCCAGTGACAGAACAACGAGGGAGGAGTGGACCAAGCACAAGTATATCAAGAAGACGTTCGCCAACCTGGCCGAGATCGCACGATTCGAGGCCACTAGAGCTCTTTTGCCCGCGACAGCAGGAGCCAGCAACGGCTTCGTCTCTCCTCGATCCGTCCGCAGCGTCAGCCAGCGGAGCATTCAGCGGACCGGCCCTGTGGCGGCCAACCCCTGGCGGCCCTGGCAGGGAGTGGTGCGCACCGCACCCTGTGCTCCTACTCGGCGCGCTCGGCTGACATGCCTTTTCCTTGTGCGTCACCGTGCGCAGGCTAAGAAGAAGAAATCTCAGTACCGAGAGGGGTACCTCAACCAGCGAGGAAAGATCTCCAAGGCCTGGGCGAAGCGCTGGTTCGTGCTTAAGACCTCCGTCCTCTTCTACTACAAAGTACGAGGCGACAACCAGCCTGC
Organism: Acanthamoeba quina; assembly: GCA_000826445.1. NCBI lineage: Eukaryota > Discosea > Longamoebia > Acanthamoebidae > Acanthamoeba > Acanthamoeba quina. The sequence goes on along the minus strand of CDFN01059783.1, from coordinate 8,098 downwards.
GGGTACGTAGGGACATTTGATCCTGGTCTGCCCAGTGAAGCGCCATTCGCTGAGAGCTCTCTGCTTTCAGGCGTAATCGATCTGAACGAATGCAGCCTTCGCAAGAGTGAGACGGCCAAGAAGGCCAACTCCTTCGAGATTGTCTCCCCCACTCGTGTCTACGTGCTCTACGCCGACACTGACGCGTCATTCAAAGAGTGGATCAGCGCACTCAACAAGGCCGTCGGTATGTACCTCCTGTACTCGTTGATCGTTCTTGATCGTTCGGCCACTGGCTAACACAACTGGTGTGCCTTGGTTCAGGTATGGGCAATGGACTGCAACTCGACAAGCAGTCGCCGGTAGCCCAGCGCACGGGCTCTCTCAGTCCTACGGGACATAACCCCTCGAGCCCTCGTCGACGAGGCTCCATCGCGTCATCACGAGAGGCATGGGTGACGGCACAATACCGTACCGACTCGGACGCCAACCTGCTCAAGTCAGCCCTGACGGGCGTGGCCGATTCAGGGGCCGTGGAGGAAGCGGACACTGCGCCTACGGTAAGCCGCGTACGCAGTCCCTCGTTCGGACACCAGCGAATACGGGCCAACTCGCTCGAGCCGCCCAAACCCAACAAAATGTCGGAACCGATCCCCAATGCCGTCGAGACCGAGAAGCAAGGCCATGAAACGAAGGAGGAAGACCGATCGCCAGAGCCCACAGCCGCCAGCAGCGATGCTGATCAAAGCATCAACGAGAAGGAGAACGAGGAGAAGGACCCAGCCCACGGAGAGCACGCGTGAAGTGGGCGGTGAAGGAACTGCAACTCGTTGTGGGCCACAAGGGGAAACTAATTTCTCTTGGCGTTTCCCTATTTTTCTTTGCGTCCTCCTTGTTCTCGGTTTTTTCCGGAGTTGCGTTCGGTCCTTGTCTTCGGCCGAGGTGGCAAAAAGCTTTTGTGTGCATCTTGCTCCCTTTCACCCCAATCTCGATTATCACACAAGATGGAGGCCTCGACCACAACACCGGCGCCCCAGGAAGTGGCGGGCGAGGCTGCTGCCGCCGCGAAGAGGAAGGAGCCCGTTTCGTATGCCAAGCGCGATTTTTTGATTGCCATCGAGAAGGAGATTGCCAAGGATTGGGAAGAGAAGCAGCTATGGGAGACCGATGCCCCCAAGGAAGGAGAGGCGGATCAACCCAAGTACATGGTCTCGTTCCCGTATCCTTACATGAACGGCCGCCTCCACCTCGGTCACACCTTCACCGTGTCCAAGGCCGAGTACGCCGCCGGCTACCAGAGGCTCAAGGGCAAGAGGGTCCTCTTCCCTTTCGGCTTCCACTGCACTGGTATGCCCATCAAGGCCTGTGCCGACAAGATCAAGCGAGAGATCGAGCAATTCGGCTGCCCGCCCAAGTTCCCCGAGCCTGTGGCCGTTGGTACGGATCCCCCCTTTCCATCGCGCCCTGCATTTATTAATTACTGTGATTAATTCGATCGATTTTGCTTATTCTTGCGTTGCTCCTGGCTGAGCAGAGGAGGCCGAGCCCGTTCCCGAGAAGAAGAAGGCCGACCCCACCGTTTTCCACTCTGGCAAGGTACACTACTCTCACTTTTCAGGGGTTGCGGCCCGCCCCATGGGGCTCACTGTGCAGTGTTTCTCCATGTTCGCCGTCTCTCGTTGGCGTATCAACAGTCCAAGGCCAAGGCCAAGGGCAGCGGTAGGGACAAGTACCAGTGGGAGATCATGGAGGAGATGGGAGTGCCCGAGAGCGACATCCCCAAGTTTGCCGATGCCCAGCACTGGCTCTACTACTTCCCCCCGTTCGCCATGGAGGATCTCAAGGACATGGGTGCCTGCGTCGACTGGCGGCGCTCGTTCATCACCACCGACGTGAACCCCTACTACGACTCGTTCGTCCGCTGGCAGTTCGAGACCCTCAAGGCCCAGGGCAAGGTCCAGTTCGGCAAGCGATACTCGATCTACTCGCCGTTGGACGGCCAGCCTTGCGCGGACCACGATCGCTCCAAGGGAGAGGGAGTGCTGCCGCAGGAGTACACCCTCATCAAGCAGGAGGTGCTCGCCCCGCTTCCCGAGAAGATGAAGGTGTTGGAGGGCAAGAAGGTCTACCTCGTGCCCGCTACCTTGAGGCCGGAGACCATGTACGGCCAGACCAACTGCTACGTCCTCCCCACCGGTACCTACGGTGCCTACGAGATCAACGACACCGACGTCTTCATCTGCGGCGAGCAGGCCGCCAAGAGTACCCGTCCACCGCCTTACGTCTTTTGCCCAGCAGCGTTTCGTTCTCGCCTGAATCACTAACCTCACGTGTTCGTACGCATACGCACAGACCTCAGCTTCCAGGGCCACTCCAAGGAGTTCGGTAAGCCTGTGCGTCTGGTGGAGCTCACCGGCCAGGACCTGATCGGTCTCCGCCTCAAGGCTCCTCTYGCCAAGTACGAGGCCATCTACGTCCTCCCSATGCTCACCGTCTCGCTCGACAAGGGTACGGGCGTGGTGACCAGCGTGCCCAGCGATGCCCCCGACGATTACGCCGCCCTCATGGACCTCAAGAACAAGCAGCCCTTCCGCGCCAAGTACAACGTCACCGACGAGATGGTGCTCCCCTTCGAGGTGGTCCCCATCATCGACATTCCCGAGTACGGCGACACCGCCGCCGTGACGCTCTACAACGAGCTCAAGATCGCCAGCCAGAACGATAAGGACAAGCTCACTATCGCCAAGGACCGCGTCTACTTGAAGGGCTTCTACGATGGCGTCATGAAGGTCGGACCTCACGCCGGAATGTACGCATCTCCCTCCCCTCCCGCCCACTATCAGCCCCACGGGCATTGTGGCACTGCTCCGTGGCTCACAATCATTTCCCCCTGGCTTTTGCAGGAAGGTGCAGGACGCTAAGCCCCTCATCAAGAAGGAGTTGATCGACGCCGGACTGGCCGTCGTGTACAGCGAGCCCGCTGAGACCGTCATTTCGCGCTCGGGCGACAAGTGCGTGTGCGCCCTCACCGATCAGTGGTACATCGCCTACGGCGAGCCCGAGTGGCGCGCCCAGGTACGCCCCATCCTACACCTCCTCCTTATGGGACCTCCCTTCACAGTGTGTGCTCATCCACCCTCGCACGCAATGCTGGACAGGTGGAGGCCGTCTTGAAGGACATGGAGACCTTCGGTACCGAGACCCGGCATCAGTTCGAGAAGACCCTCGACTGGTTGAAGGAGTGGGCGTGCTCGCGCAGCTACGGCTTGGGCACGAAGCTCCCGTGGGACGCCCAGTATCTCATCGAGTCGCTCTCGGACTCGACGATCTACATGGCCTACTACACCGTCGCCCACCAGCTCCAGGCCGGCAGCCTCGACGGCCACGTCACCGGTCCGGCCGGCGTCAAGCCCGAGCAGCTCACCAACCAGGTGTGGGACTACATCTTTGCCCGCGCCGACCTCCCCGCCGAGACCACCATTCCCGTCGACACCCTCAAGGCTCTCCGCCGAGAGTTCGAGTACTGGTACACGAGTCCACCCACACCACCCCGCCAGCGCAAGAGAATCCTCTATAGAGGGCCGGTGCTGACTCTAACCCGTGCGTGTTTCGTGTGTCGTGTGGAATGCCAGGTATCCGTTGGATCTCCGCGTGTCGGGCAAGGATCTCGTGCCCAACCACTTGACGTTCTTCCTCTACAACCACGCGGCCTTCTTCCCCAAGGAGCGATGCCCGCAGGGCGTGCGCGCCAACGGCCACATCCTCCTCAACGGCGAGAAGATGTCCAAGTCGACGGGCAACTTCCTTACCCTGCGCGACGCGATGGAGAAGTACTCGGTGGACGGCATGCGGTTCGCCCTGGCCGATTCGGGCGACACGACCGAGGACGCCAACTTCCTCGACGAGACGGTGGACACCGGCGTGCTCCGCCTCTACACGCAGATCGACTGGATCAAGGAGACCATCGCCAACCTGGGCAGCCTCCGGGAGGGCGAGCCCACGACCTTCTTCGATCTGGT